>SZWC01008477.1:68272-107175 GCA_023375785.1 Penium margaritaceum | reverse complement strand
GGGAGTGGGGACTTTGCCAGGGGTTCCGGCCGACGGGCGTCCATGGGAATCCCCCCTCCATCAATGGGAAGTCGAAAATCCCTTCTTTTTGGGTTACATAGCAATCTATTACAATCAGCTCATAGCCAAAAGATGCTACAAGAAAATCGTGATTGGTGGATCGGTCATGTTCCTGACGGATCCACGAATGACGAAGCGAAGATTCTTGCTGATGTCAGAAACGGACAGCCTGACTGAAAATCCTGAGGCTTTTTTATACACATCAAACCGGACATCACGGAATCCGCCAAGGGATGCTAATCAGGAAGATACGGACATCTTGGTCGGGTCCAATCGCTAGGTCAGTAGGGATTGGAAACAACAGTGCTAGATTAGCCAAAGAACTGATCCCAGCTAGGTATACAAAGTACATCAATAAGTGATTGTGGTCATTCCATGCAAATCAAATTCTTTAAAATCTTTAAAATAGGAAACATTTACACTTGCAGCGTAATGTACATATATAATATAAATCCTACATAATCTGCATGGAAAACCTATATGATTGGCCAACATTGCTAGGAAATGCCACCATAAACCTCCATCATTGGCCAAAATTGTAAAATTCCTTCTTCAAGTGGTCAAAGATGAAGAAAGTTGATCAAGCTCTCCCACGAGATAAAATTGTACATTCTCTTGATAAGATGTTATGTAACCCTATGCACACTTGGCGTGCAACAACCGAATCTTATTTCATCTTACATTTTGTTCAAGTTTATATCCTCGTTTGATGTACAAACCATAGACAAACCCACACCCAAATTACACCTGGGGTTTTAGGGTCTATCTTTGCGCGAGCGCCTACTCGGCCCTGCAGTAGCAAGGCCACGCAGAAGCAGGGCCAAGCAGGTTCCCCTTTAACACATGGGGAGTCTCGGGCCCCCATGCAAACTCCTTGCAAACCACTTACGAGAAATCACGAAACCTTCTATTGAGGAGTTTGTGATGATTGGGTCAGAAAATGCGACGTCAGTATGTCAACGATGCATCCATGCAACGTCGACATGCTATCTTTTGGAAAATGAGAGGGGTGTATCACTGATTTTCTACTCCTGGAACCTCGCGTCTGTGTAGAAGGGGCGGATCAGGCTTATTGTTCCGACGAAGGAGCGGATGGGGCTTATTGTTCCAAGCGAATGGGGGGATCAGGCTTCTTGTCCGAAACGAGGGGTATATGGCCATTCCACACTTTTGTTTTAGGGAAAACTTGTCTGAGGCCATGGCCTGACTAGTTGCCAACATGTATGGCGATGATCCACACATTAGGGCATGGTGATCGCCTATCTAGAAAGGGCAAACTTGTCCAAGGTGATGACTTGATCAGTCACCATGAAGATTTGCAACTATGAGGAGAGATGTAAAAGGCGAGCGACTGTTTTAGAAAACAAGTATGAAACATGTGACGGCAAGCAATAGCTCATTGCAAACTTTGTTGGCGAATCTCGGAAGCACTAAACTCTAACATGACGAGAAAGACTAACCTGGTATGCCGGAACAACAGCGAGTTTCTCAAGGGGAGAGTGCTTTTGTAGAATATTTTTTTATTGTACGTTTTTTAGTCATATTCATGGCGGCTTAACCCAACTATTTACAGAGAACAAAAGAGGTTCTCCGTTTGAACCATCGTAAATGTGTTAAGGCTAGCACGCCAGAAAATCCCAACCAAGCATGACGAAGTTTTTCGAATGAATGACGGTCAGAATTGGTGTGGCGTTAAGATTACGATTCAGCCGTTCTGGTCGGCTTAGTTCTGCAAGTGTCGCTACCATGGTTGAGCATCCGATGGGCCAGGACTCGGGTAGGTTTGAAACTTTCAAGTCTGCCTAGGAAAGAGAAAAAACTAGGATGTTCTGGTCAATTTATCCATTTTTTGAAAGCTACCTCTCAGAATTGTGACAGTCCGCGATGACCATAGGATTGAACCTCCAGTAACTCGCGTCAGCGCTAAGCTCCAACTTGACATAAAAGTCTCACCTCGTAGGCCGTCCAAACAGTGAGATTTCAAGTGGAGATGTTTCCCTTAAACCAAAAAATCATGCATTATGTTCAAAGCATGTGAAATCCGGAAGATGACAAAAAAACGTGGAATCAAAGAAAACCTTCACGGCCAAAGTATCAGATCGAACATGAACATGAACAATGAACAAGTAGTTACAAAACTTTGAAAACTTGGCCGGTCGGCTTACTTCTGCAACTACCGCTACCATCGCTGAGCAACCAAAAGGCCATGACTCAGGTAGGTTTGAAACTTCGAAATCTGCCTGGATCCAACAAATCTCATTGGGAAAGAGGAAAACTAGGATTATCTAGTCCTTTTATCCATTTTTAAAAGCTACCTCTCATAAATGTGACAATCTACAATTAGCATTGGACTTATCCACAGGTAAATGGCATCATTGACAAGCTCCGACCTGACGTAAAAGTCTCACCTAATCGGCCATCTGAACGACGATGATATCAAGGGGAGATGTTTTCCTGGAACGAATAAAAAAAGTATGCATTTTATTCAATGCATCTCAAATGCGGCAGATGACCATCGAAAACTCATAATCAAATAGAACCTTCACGACCACAGTATCAGTTCGATCTCCGCCAATAATCTATGAACAAACAATTACGAAATTTCAAAAAATTGGACAGTCAGAATCGCCCGGGCATCACAAGGACCGTCCAGCAGTTCATGTCGGCTTATAACTTTGAACAGTGCAATCAGGTTTGAGATTCCGATGGGCCATGAAGCAGATTGGCTTGAAGTTTAGTGACCTTTCAGCAGCCCATCACCTCACATGACGACAGAGCCTGAAACAGGATTATCTGGTTCAGAGACAGTTGTTCAAGTCTGTGAGCATTAGAGTGCATACGAGTTGCATCTATGATACAACACAAGGAAGCGCTTGTTAATCCTTGAGAACAGATATTCTGGTTTTCATTGAAGCCATGACATAGATTTTGAGTGCAATTTGCATTGCAGATTTCCCATGAGCAGGTCTATGTGAGATCTTTGGCACAGAAACTCATCGTGAAGAAGTGTTTCATGCACATGATTGCCAATTTGAAGTGGATGGATTAAAACATCTCCCAATTAAAACATCACCTTCCATGTTGTTTTGTGGCTACTAAAGAGCTGGTGGACGATCTATCTTTAGGTTGGGATTGTGTTAAGAAGCATTACCTTTGTTTGTGATTTCCTACCAAAGGTTAGGATGGTCTTGTCCTGGGTTGATGAACAGAGGGGTATACGGAGCACAAAGGGAGAGGACTTGGTAAGAAGGCAGTTGGACGCATGAGACAACAAAGTGTACGACCTTGGACACCAATCAGGTATTGGATAGTAACTTAGCGGCTACAAGAGTGTTCCATTGTGAGGCAAAACATTGTAGCAAGATCTTATGTTAGGATACAAGGTGTGTTCCTTGACATCCCAAAGCACATCAGAATAGCCCATTTGGTTCACTTTTCATTTCGGTGTTTTATGTTTTTATCTTGTAAGAAAAAGAAGTCAAGGTCATCTTCCATTTAGATTGGACAGTGGCAAGCTTCATAGCTAGCACGATCAAATGGGAGGAGTGGAAGTTGTCACACCAAGGGGAAAGGGAATGTGTAAAACTATCGTGCTTCTATTTGTTGAAATAAGACACACTTGAAAATTTATCATTGAAGCCGAATGGAAGACAAAAAATCCTTAGTTTTTCCTATGAGGATGTTCTAATTGTGGTACGAAGGTGCGATGGACAGAAGATCAACCCAAAATATTCTTGTTAGAATCTCCACAACCAGCGCGGTGCTCTAGCACAATGTGCACAATTTGAGTTGAAACCAAACACAATTTGGCCTACCTAAGGACATCAGGCATGGCTCACGATGTTGAAAAGAATAAAAATGGAGATGGAAAAGGTCTCCCCTTTTTGGACCAACAGAGGTATGCGCTGATCACTACTACACCAACTCCAATTGAGTGACCTGAGAATCTCCACGTGACACTAAGTGTATGAAGTGCTTGCACCAATGTGTTCATCCATTTCTTATACCTTGATGATGGCATCTGGGAAAAGTTGAAGAAGATGAGCACATTGGTAATCACATTAGTGACGTGATGTCAGATGGAATTTCTGTTAGATTACAAGAATGTTTGGCTTGAAAATGGGTTTTCCGTAGAACCAGACAAGTTCTTTGAGTTGTGTTTGTATTTTTCCATCAAGGTGGAACATTGGTTCCAATCAGAATGAACTTACACAAGACCATGGCCTTTTGGATGGTAGTCTGATTGTCGAAACATTCCCTGGGTATGCCACATCAAAGGGTCACATTTCCTGGTTGGCATATTCATTGTTATCTTATGAGTGCAAATTTTGTGGAAGATGAGTACGTGGGAATGAATGCAAAGCACAAAGAACGAGGTCCAGAAGAGGAAAAAAATGCCTTTGAGACTTTATTCTTTACACTTAGAAAGCAAGTATCATTCTCTTTCATGGCCGATGGGTGCATTAAAGCACTCTTGGCTTCAACCTGGTGCATGAGACAATGCATGGTCAAATGAAAGTGCTCAATGTTGAAATCAATGGGAAGTGAGAAAAGTATTGAGGGATGGGTAGAAATCCTGGAATTTGACAGGTTTCATACATGTAATGAGGTAATGTATTGTGCATTGCATTGAAAGGGCAATGATGGACTAACACAAGCAATTGGATGGATCTTTTTTAGATGCTTGAGAGATTATTATACCCTCCAAGTGTCCTTATGTTCCAAATGAGCTTCTAATTCACTGACTTCCATCCAAAAATGGATTTCTCAATAGACTGTGGTTCACTTAGGATAAGGCCCCCATTTTCCCAGAGGTCACGGAGGCACCGACTAAATGCCCATGTGGATGAGAATGTCTGAAGTATTACACATTGTGAATCATAATGCAAATCATCTTCTGATGTTGTTATTCATGCATGGCAGTCGTTAACATACTCAGTAGTATTTCATACTTGTGGACATGTTACATGTAAGTGGTAGAATTGCTCAAGATCATAAAGAAATCATGGAACATAGCCAACAAGACCATGCTTTTGTACCTGAAAAATTCATGCTTCACTAGCATCATGTCTAGAAGTCTTTACAGAGCCATTTTCTGAACATGATGTAGAGATAAACTTGTTTGGAAAAACTCCATGTCCGCTAAGATAGATAACTAGTTTAACCTTGTTGAAGGCAGGCCTGTCAGCCAGTTCTCTTTAAGGGGCTGTGAAGTAGCATGCGGCAAAAACTTTGGTAAAGAAAGAAGATGATGACGTAGATGCAAATACTATGTTGGCTGGAGCATTGCCCTGTTATGTTCAACAACACCCTCTGACATGGGTTGTGCTTGGCAGACGACCAATGGGCCCTCTTCCAAAGAGATTCATAAGCTTGTTCAAGAAAAACGAGTGTTCTCCAAAACAATGCCTTAGGCCCTTGTTGCCTCCCATTCCTGGGAGAAACTTAAAATACCTTTCTCATGGGCTTAAATACGTTTTTCCAACTAGCCAACATGAGTTGATAATGGCCCAAGGGACATATGCGTGGTAATGAGCATGTGGTTACAAACTTGAGCGACTTGTGTCTAAACCCCAAATCAAAATCTGATAAGACCTTAGGGGATGTACATCTCCAACAATAATCCATGGGAATACTTCAACCACAAAAATACAATCCAATCTACGGTCTGGTCCTAGATAGGTTCTTTCCCAGACCAACAACAGCTCGCTTGACATTCTCCACATAAAATGCAAGGGAATCCATTTTCTACACTCTCCTCTAATATCGAAAGACAATCATGGTGATTGATATCTCAAATGGAATCGACCATAGTGGTGGGGCACACATGGGATGGTTTCAAGTGGAAAAGAACACCCTCACATGTCTATACAATAACATTTCTACATACCCCGTCTTGGAAAGATCCAGTGATTTGTATCACAAAACTGGAAAATGTGACAACTGCTTGTTGTTTTAAGACCAGATAAGATTCTAAATGAAAAAACCTCAAATTGTAGTTGTGAGTTTGGCCAACATTCATCTCCTCAACCATTTGTTTCTTAGACAGGCTTGGCTAGTGACAGAAGCAACCATCATTGGGCATAGATACATGCAATTCTCCACTATTATCACCTGATGTGGCAAATCCAAGTGGAAGAAACAACTTCATTTCCTTTAGAGGGAAAATGACACAATGCATTCCCCGTTATGATAGTCCTATTTTCCAATAATGGGCCCAAGAATTTTGTGTCTCAAAGTTGAAGCAGACTCTAGCCTATAGGTTATTTTGTGAACATTGACTCCTTCAAAATTCAGCCACAAGACTCCAAAGTGTTGGGAATGTACTCAAAGTAAGTTTATCCCTATAAATCGTCTATATGATATAGTCATCCTCCTTGCTTTCAATCATCTTGGTTCCTCTTTGGCCACAGAGGATTGATCACTGCGCACTTCACCATGTAATCATGTCAACAAACTCATGTATAGAAGCATTTTCTTTAACTTTTGTTATCCAGAAGACCCTTGTTTCATGGTCATGCACATCATACATAGTTGTTTTCTTACCTTTGTGATACTTGGTCACTTGCATATAACAACCCGTATTGGACTCACGTTCTTTTGGGATTGCAAAAGCAAGCCAGTTTGGGTGGGTTTGACATGCCATTTTATGCCAACAATTCCCTCCAAGCTGCACGACCTCGACATCTGCAACATGTCTTGAAAACTGCATGACCTCGGTCAATTGTCCGTTGGACACCGTTCAAATAACTGATTTTAGTCATGTAGTTTTCAAGAAATGTGACCAATGATAAGGTTGCCGAGATTCAAGGACAGTTTTGTGGATCATGCCATGCCAAACATACCCTCCTACTACATTCTACATGTGTGTTGGATTTTTTTCATTGAAGATCCATTATACATGTGTATCACCAACTATCTGGATGCCATCTTGAAGAGATTACACCGTGAGTTACTTCGCATTTTGTGTGTGGAATTCTCAATCAGCTGTTTATTCAATACTTCCTCCCACCTTAATGAGGAATTTCATTACGACCAATAATCCAGGCATTCCTACAAGGACGATAAGAGCTTCACATGTCATTTCAAAGATGATCTCTTGTTAGGGAATCTTCCAGAATGGTATCTCTTCACAACATTGTGAAGATGTGCAATCCAAGATTAAAATGTTAATTAATTTATTTTGGAACTGCATGCTCATGAGAACGAACAGGTCACCTAAAACATTTTAACTACCTATAGAATGGCTTTCCCATGTATTCCCCAATCCCATGCAACTTGTATGCTAGCTCATTTTTAGGTTTGGGAGTCACAAAGAGCATAAATCATGTTTGCTGTAGACACATGTTCTCCTTTTCAAATACCACATTCACCTTTGAAAGAAGTGGCATGTTTCCTCTGACGAGCTGAATCATTGTAAGCATGTGTCATAAAACAAAACAAAGCAAGGCTATGACATAGATGATGTTTTTGTCGAACATCGCCTCCTCATTTATTCATGAGATGGATACCGCAGGCTGCCACTCACATCCTTGTCAAAAGTGTATTAATATTTTAGTAGGATAGCTGAGGTAAAGGTGGCACAAATCCGTGCCCCTTGCCATGATTAACATTGACTAGATTCCTAGTTCAGCCACAAGGGAGTGGTGGAATTCCTGATATGATGAAGTAATTTTTTTCCTGGAGCACGCCTTGTGAATTTAAGATCCGCATCCCCTAGTTTGAGTAAGCATTCAGAAATCTAGCCTTGCCTAGATTTTGGGTGTTTCTTAGATGGAATCTGTTCTGCAACATTGGTGAATAAATGCTCTTGTATTCCTTGAACCGTTGATCCGATTCCAACTCTAAAGGGCCCCAAATACACGAAGGTCATAAAGAAATTAATGAGATAGACCTCTTTGATCAGGGAAATCACCTCCAATATGTTTGGGAGAGGAAAGCTTCTCCAAAGGATCGCTGTCATAGTGTCTCCCATTGCATAGCATGCAAAGCACAGTGGACGACTTAACCAATAGTTACTTTGATAGGTGGACTATGAGCTCTACTTCTCCTATTTGGGCATATTTGGATGCATTGGAAATCTTAGATCACAGGCTATGAGAATTAATTCTAGTCCGACCACTTAAACGTACCATTTATTTCTTGTTTAGCATAATTCCTTTTGATATATTACGTCAAATAATGTCTGTGATCCTTGTGCTCCACACTCTTCACCATTGATGTGCATAGGTTATGCCAAGTATTGGTTTTTTCATCAATTAAGGCTTGGACTCCTTCCAGGTGTATCAAAACCCACTATGGAAACAACTTTGGAGGTGGTACCTCCCCGTAACATCGTGATTACGTGGGATCCAAGATCTGGGGAACCATCATCTCAGTTTGCGGCTAAAAGTCTATGGTAGCACGTATGTCATCTAGACCTTTTTTAGGACCCGTATGTTGGTTTAATGAAAATACCCAAATCTCCCACAGACCATGCAACTTGCACACTAGCTAGATTCACTTTATGGAACTAGAAAAATGATCACCGCATGTACCTTGTGAAAAGCAACCAGCCACATGTGCACCTCTGGAAAAACAACCAGCCCATTATGCACCGTTGGAAAAGTAATGAGGTCACCATGCTTGTTTTTTCATAAATGATACATCTGTTATGAAAATTAAAGTTCTTGGTGAGTGGGTATAGTGTTGCTTTTATCTCAAATTTCAAATGTTTCATTCTGTTTTCTGACAACAAGATCGGTTTCAGACGGCATTAATGAAGTTGGATAAAGATGGAGTTTATTCTTCCAGAAATAAGGGTTTGACGCACAACCTCAGGTTCATTTTCACATGTTTTGTTTTTGTGTATATAACACCTGTAACGACAAGAGTGCAACATTGTCAAATTCCATCTCGAATAGTGCATGTAATGGTTCATTGTTGTATGCAAATGTAACCTTGCGCTGACAACCCCCTCATGTACAGTTGCACAGCTGATATGGTAGCTTTTCCAGGTGCAAGGAACCTGGCCAATGGCATGAATCTTCTGCTGTGCATCACCATGGACAGCCAGATTTTTGCCATTCATGGGTACATGTCGACCATCATGCAGCCTCCAATGACATGACACATTTTCCACGCATGGCAACGCATCACTCACGGTATAGCGGCCATTTGGTGAAGCGGGTCTGTGATGACCACCTGTACCCAGGAACATTCCAAAGCTGTTGTTTACTCTGCCTTTTTTAGCCTCACCATGTGTATTGTACGATGCACCCCTGCAGACTCCTAAGTTATGCCTGTTGATGAAACCTGCCAGAAGGTACGTGAGAATCCTGGTGATACAAACTATGCAACACTTTAGTTTTAAAACCCATTTTACAGAGTTTCTTTCAGATGTCGGCTGAGCTTGGACATCATGCCTCCATCGTACTAGCAGCCACTCCTTTGGGGATGGCTCTCCTAACCGATGGCCGTCGTCGGCGGTCGTCCATCACCAGCGTCTTTCCGGCCCTCCTCTGCCCATCCTCTCAGGTCAAGAATGGGATAGATTGCTTTTTTTGGATATAGAACATGAGGAAGATGTGTATGCATCTAGGAGAGAGCTCTACATGGTCCTCAACTCCCCGGACATCAGAGAGCACCGTCCAATGAAGGTGCACTCTCTTGTGAATCATCATGTCATGCCTTCAATTGTCAGTCCGGTGGATGTACACTTTTTCTCTTTCGATACTACCGTTACATATGCATGTATTTTTTTCTACACATAGTTCTCTTTTTCATGTATGCAAGCTCCTCAGACAACAAACATGTCATCAAGGGCATCAAGGGGACCAAGAAGACCAAGGGGGATCACTTCAACATCGTCCACGGCATGAGATTTTAGAACATGGAGGCATGCCGGCACAATTTTCATTTTAGAGTAAGAACAGGGTTTTCAGAACAATGCACAGCAGTACCTGCGTGGATTTTTCCGCACTTTCCATGACTTGACTGCAATAGGAAAGTTTTTAGGGAACCTACACGAGTCTTAAGAAAGACGTGTAGTAAAGTCTAAGATAGGTCTTGTATCACAGCGAATGAAGCATGCGAGACAATTATGTGGGGTACAAGAATGTTGTCTAGCAAGGGCAGGCATGGATCGACAGCCACTGGGATGTGGGAGACAAAAGGGTCACGCCACCATCCAAGGATCTTGGCAGGCTGAAGTCTCTGCAATCCATGAGGGACACCACCGACCACCAAATCCACATGCACTGCACAACCAAGGCACATATGGACAAAGATGTACCCAAAGGATTGTCAGTCAAGGCCAACTCCTCATTCGTGTCCCAGAAGTTGTGCACAAGGTAAGACAAAAAAATGGAGAAAAGGACAAGGGACAGCATACAGAGGAGCTGTTACAGGGTTCCGACCCTACTGATGTTACAATCATGCAGGATGACATCAGAATCCGCTTGCTAATGTCAGTAGATTGGTTGCTGATATCATTCGTGCCTTTGGCATACATTCCTTCAAGACGTCGTAACTTGCAGGCTTTTCAACTCCTCGAGAAACTCTGGTGGTTCTCCATTTCGGCGGCTTTCATGTCTCAGCAAAAATGAAGCTGCGCACATGGCACCTGGTGCTCACAAGGGAGAGGGGCCGGCATGTCTTGCCAGATCTTTCACGTCAGGTACAATTAGTCCACCTCTCAAGGATTCATGTTGAGATGCTGTGATAGTATTAGTTCTAGAGCGTCACACTTTATGAGATCCGAGAGCTGTTGCTGGAATGTTTGAGGGTTTCTCTGCAGCTGACACGTGGAGCCGTTGGAGGTATACAACCGGGCCGGAATTCCACCTCTCGTGTCTCAGCCAGACATCAATACTCACCTGATCAGGAGGACTCCAAGGGTAAAGAGGAGACAGTTTGCAAAAGCACAAGCATGCAAGATCCAAGTGCTTGAGAATTAGCTTCATCAGGTGCAACTAAGGTCATAGTCCGGCACACTAGTAGCACAGGCACGTCAGTTTTCCTTTAGGCAGACGATAGGATTCTCCTTGAGAGGTATCCCTCTCGGCGGCGGTCTCCCCATACTGCATGCACCTTCCATAGAGCCCAAGATTGCCCTCCCCAGGGATTGTTGACCAGGACTTTGAGACTCCCCCATCCCGCCACAAGAGCAGAATGGGTCTCGACTGTTGGAAGGTGTGGTGTAAGGTGTGGTCAGACACAGAGGGTACCTGGCCTCACTACCGCATCGAGTACCATACCTCCAATCCTCGCCAGATCAAGGTAGAGAGAGATGCGCAACCTACTTGACACCTTCCTACAAAAGACGATTATGGATTCCCATCCCTGCTTTGGCACAATAGGGACTGGGACCGGAGCAAAACCTCACCAAGGCTGAGAGCTGGCGCTGACGCTATCCTCTGCAGAGACACACGGGACAAAGACAGCCCTCTTGACTGATTTCCACTCTCTTTTTCAGGGAGCATCAGTGCTTGAAGTTGGCTACTAGCGGCACACTATGCGCATCTGTATCCACTTTGTGACTGGTGGCTGGACGCAGCTGTGGGCCCTTGACACCGTCATGCTAGGAAAGTATCTAGAGTATTCTGTCCTATTATTTGGCTTTTACAGTGTCGTGCTTACCAAGATTTCTCAGTCCCTTCAGCTTCTCCCTTGGACTTAGCGGCAGTATCTTCAGAAAAAATCCACCAGGGAGGCAGCCCGAGCACATAAGTTTATCCTACTTAACGTAATGATGACTACGACACCTCCAACTCCACTCATCTCCAGTTCTTCCTCCACCACTCCATCGTCCTCTCCATCACCTCCCATTGGCCATGATTAAGGCACAGCAGTGGCCAACAAAGGAAAGAAGGTGAATAAAATTCACCGTATGGGTGAGATGCATACAGTGTTGGCTAGTAGTGGAAGTGGACGCTCGACCCACTGATACAAATGTGTCAGTGCCCATTTCTACACACCGTGTCAACATTCCCTCCATAGGATTAGGATCGTACATCGGCTCCAGGAGGCATACATTTAAAGCACGTCTTCTAGCTCTACACATGAGAGTCGAGGCGCGACCATGCCAGTAGCAGAGGTGCCAGATCCACATAGCAACATCAACCAAGATCCTCAGGATCACACCATCACAGAACTCTGTAAGATGCTAGTGATCTGTACTCAAGTGCGTGCAAGTGTGTCATCACAGCAAACTGGTTGAGAGTCAGCTTGTCCTGCCATGTTTGCTGCCAGTGATGATGCTTGTGGAGGAGCTCCGTCGGTGTGTCGTGAGGATGGCCCTCACACTACTGTTTGGCTTGGCGAGTCACAAGTTTGTGCTGTCCATCACTGTTTTAAGTCCTTTGCTGAGCATCCAGGAGGCAGAGTTCTTGGTGGCACATTTCTCAGTGTCATAGACAGGTCATGAGGCAAGTGTTGAGTGAGTCATCAACTATGTTGCCACCCATCACATGACCCGTCGTCACTGTAACTTTTTGTCCTTAGTCCCATTGGGTCAATTCAGTCAGTTTACACAGGGTCAATCCTTGCCTGCCCATGGTGTTAGGCTTATGCAGTTTGATGGCCCATCAGGTCCCTCATACATTTCCAGCATAATCTTTGTCCCTGCTCTTGAACGCAGCCTACTCTCAGTTGGTGCATGTACCAGGATGGGTCTTTCTATTGAGCACTCTGCTCACTCTGCCACAGCTTTTGCTTGCGACGCTCGTGACGTTATGCTCCGTGTCTCTATCATTGATAATCTGCATTGTGTTGTTTGATGCTCCTCCTCTATCGTCTCTCCTCTATCCCCAAACATGCACGTCGTTATCACCAGTGTGCTCTCCCCAAAGAATTAGTGTTTGCTCTATATCAAATTTGCTTTGTGAGATCAGACATTGTGTCCAGCTCCTTGGTAATGACAGGGCTTCCTTTCAATTGCCTCCTAAGACTGAGTACCTTTTTGTACTGAGGATAAGATACTTACCCTAACTCTTCTCTCTGGGCACTGCCCCAATTTTAGCACATCCATTCGGACCTTCTCGGCCCTCTTCGAGTATAGTCCCTCTCAGAGCAGGATCAATGTTTCCTCACCCTGACTGATGATTTCAACTAGATACGTGGGTCTATATCCTAATATTTATGTCACCCTAGTGGTGCACTTGTGGCTCGTCATGGGTAACTGTCAGTCTTATCATAGACTCCACATGTTCCGATCTGATCGTGGCGGTGAGTTCTTGGGCAAGATAAACGTATTCTTTGTTGAGCATGGTGACGTTCACAAGTTCTTTGTTCAACCTGCAATCCAGAATAGCGGTGTATCCAAGCACTAGAATCACACCATGGAGGATGTGGCCCATGCGATGTAGTCTGAGTTCATTTCTCTGAGTCTTTTGCCTTTGGGGAATTCTCCTCCATGGTGGGTTTAGAACTGTCATTTGCATGGTCCCCTGCCGGACCACGTCACACCGTACGAGCTGTGGTTTGACCATCGTGCAGATCTCCATCTCACTCAGGTCTGTGACTTCTTGGCTTGCACCTAGTACACTGTGGAATGGCATGGGTCTAAGGTCTCACCACGGGGTCACATGTATGCCTCTCTTGACGTATCATCGTAGTGAAAGGCCCGGCAAGTTTAGCACCCTGCTCACTCACACATAATCGAGCCTCGAGACACCCTCTTCTTTGATGATCTCACATATAAGATCTCTCTAGCATTCTAGTGCTAGCCGTCAGGCATTTTCTCACTTGTGTGGCTTTCCAATGGATGGGGGAGCCTAGGCCTGCAAATGGGTCTATCTGGGCCTTGTCACATGTGGACCAATCTTTGAGTGATGACAACCCAGGCATTAAAGCAGTTGGATCAGTGGCCTCATCGTTTCCAACTGGCATACCTGGTAATGTGCCTACATCATTCTTCATTGGCACACACCACCCCATGCCAGTGTCAGTCCTCACGGGCACACCTTGCTCTGTAACTCTGTCTGTATCCCCTTCATCAATTCCTCCATCTGTCCCACCTACCTCACCTGGGTCTGTACCTATCGCCTCGCCCGTCCCTGTCCATATCTCTCCTGCGGCTGCACCCTCTCCTATCCTCAATTCCTTGCCTCTTTTTGAGCCAGTAGCCTCTGCGGATTTGTCCCCGCCGCTTGGCCCCTAGCCTGAGGTAGCACATTAGGCTCGGGGCTCTTGAGCAAGCCCGGTGGTAGCCTTCAAACATTTTTTTCTAGGACTCATTGAGCAGCTGAATTGGCATCCAGAAACCATGCTTGAAACATTGAGAGTGGCGAGCCTCGCACGAAGGCACTCAGCCATATTGTTTAGGAGGAAAACACTGAGGAGCACCCAATGTACCTAACCAGCCACGAGATGGCCATTTTGAACTGCTGGTTACTTATGATGTTTCAGCCAACCTTTTCATGATCAGACCAACACCGGACGCAAATTTCCTAGCCACCCGTAGCTCCCCCTTGATGGCTCCTGATCCAGGCATGTTGAAGGAGGCAGTCTAGGCATGGCGTCTCTCCATGCTTGCATGAGAAAGCCTTGAGCGGCGCCATGGATTGGGATAAAGTCGTTGAGTTAGAGAAAACAACAGACATTGAGACCGAGTTAAGTGAGCCTCGATAGTTACGTAATCAATGAGACCATGTATGCTAGACGCCACCCACGGGGTAGAACCCAACCTACCGGTATAAAACCGGGAGTTATGGTTAATCACCCCAAATTCATACACTTGATTATCAGTGTATGAAAAAGTGTATTTTTGCACGCAAACATTTTTCACAAAACATCCACATGACTGCATGTTAGCAAAGCCCAGATGAACATTCCTTTTATAGAACTAAAATTTTAATGGGCTCTATGTGATATGTAGCAGTTTCTGCGAACAGTCCATGTTCACTATTTTGTTCACTTCCCAATACACTTGTTGATACACAGTTTCACGGGCAAGGCCATTGGTCATACAAGGCAAAATGCTCTCCCTAGCTATGAACACTCACGCAAACCCAAGAATTTTCATCTTGTAGGTGGAATGATAAAGCACCTTGACCGTCTGGACAGCACCTGGATTTGAAGATGCAATGAGGAGATCTTTTGTATACCAAGATGGGTAGAGGCTCTCACGATGGACTAATAAAAAACACTAGATCAACAATGCTAGGGTTGCAGCCTCCCCTCTCAAGGGTGGAGGTAATCTCAATATTCCAACAGTGTGGAAACGGCTTGAACCTATACAAGTCCTTGTGCAAGCTCGGTGGTTGGATCATGTAGATCTCCTTATCAATCCGGCCATGCAAGGATGTATTACTAATATCCATCTACTCTAGCTCCCAGTTGTGCTGTGTCACGAGACTCCGAAGGACGTGTGTACCGGTGTAATGGTCAAATTGTGTAAATATATAGCCGAAGTCCACTGCACGGATCTGAGAATATCCCTTAGCGGCAAGACGTTCCTTGTAGCGGTCAACTGTGCCATCCATCTTCAGTTTCAACTTAAGAAACCAACGGGCTCATACTGTCTAGCATTTGTGAAACAGGTCAACGAGTTCAAAGACATTGTATTCCTTGAGGATTTTGAGTTCCTCTTGCATTATTTCTTTCCAAAGAGGCATCTGCTGCTTTTCTGGCCTGGCATACAGTCATGGGCTCAGGAGAGAGCGAGGAAAGGTGGCTTGCCGCAAAATACGTAGCAATGCTACCAGAGACTAAGGAATCAAGAACGCTCTATAACTCCTCAGCAACCTGGTTATATCCAAGTTTTGTGTTTGACTAAATCATGCCTACGGTGAGCTCATGGACATCTAGGGTGCACAAAGGGTCCGGAAGAGGGCAGGGTCGCGCTAGAACAGGTGACCCGTTGGGAGGATGACTGTGAATGGAGAGCAGGATGTGCCCCCCAATGCACGTAAGGCTCAGGACCAGCAGGACGGGCAGTTTGCAAAGGGGTGGCAGGGAGAGACAGAAGACGATACGCAGTCCTACATTTGTGAGAGAGGAGATTGAGAGGAGGTTGAATGCAGCATCAGGTAGGTATAGCATGCCATAGAACACTCCCACTTCAATGTCATGCAGGTCTCCAACCACATCTCCACAATCCCAGCTTCCTAAGAATTAACCACCCGGTCATAATCCAAAGCAATAGGTCAGGGAGGGATGAATAGTAGCTGCGTTAACCACTCTGTTTGGCGCGTCAGGCTTTTGGTGCGCCCTGAGTCCTTGTACCACGCAAGATCCGCCTTCTCCACCTGTGACATATTGGATTTGACCATGAAGAGACGGTCCCGCAGCTCCTTGGCCACGTTAAAGTTTCCAAAATGACACACACCATTATGGTTCTACTTTTGTTCTTTTGACACTGCTGTGACTGGTGCTGTTGTTGTTGTGGATTCTCCTGCCTTTCCCAGTTGCTGTTGTGATGACTGCTTCTAGTACGGCTCCTTCTGGTCCCGTTTGAACTTGAAGCACTCTTTCTTGTAGTGCCCCTCTTTCTAAAAGTAGTGGCACTTGTCTTTGTTCTTGCCTCTTTGTTTCTCAGACTGTTGGTGCAGGTGGTTGTTGCGTGAGCCCTTGGCCACAAAAGCTGCTCCTTTACTGCTGCCGCCATTTCTCTTTGCTGCATTGGAACAAAGTTCCACGTGCACCAGGTGTGTGCAGATGAATTGCAGGTCCCTTATCGGATGGCCGTCCATCGTCTTTGGCACCGCGTTGTAGCTCGTTGGGAGTCTCCTCAGCAAGAGAGGGATGAACGATGTATCTTCCACAAGGTTCCGGGCTACTTTTAGTTACTTTGCCACGTCCTATGCCCTGTCCAAGGATGCCTCCATCCCTTCACCACCTTGCATTTTCAGCGCCAACATCTTCTCCTTGAAAATCATGAGAAATGCGGGATCCTCGCTCTCATACTTCTTACACAAAGTGTCCCACCCCTTCTTTGCAATAGCCTTGTCACTCATGTGCTGAAGATGCGGGTTGTAGATGGTGTTGAATTTCAATTTGTAGGCCTGCTTTTCCTTCTTCTTCCATTCCGCATACACATCTAATGCACTTGCAAAAGAGTCTATATCAGCTGCACCTTTCTGCGGTGTCTTCCCTGCCACCACCTGTGCTACGGTGATGCCTTCTGCCTGTGGAACCAGAGCCACCTCATTGTTGCTCACCACCTCCCACAAGCCCATCTCCTACAAAAGGATGCAGGTACTTATCGTCCAAAACATGAAGTTGGTGCATCCCTCTAGCCTTTCCAAAGGCTGGACTGCTATCATGATGCCAGCTGGTGCCATTTTGAGCCTTGGTAATTCTCAGCGCTGCCCTTGGGTAGCGGCACTACTCTTGCTTCTGCTGCTATTTCCACCAGATAACTACCTGACAGAAAATGGACGCCCCATAAACAAGGGTCATCAACCAGGGATTTTGAAATATTTGCCCTAGTGAAAACAGAGTATGCTTCTACTCCTACTCCAGCTCAGACCAGTCCGTTTGTAATAGGTGTTTCTCCCAAACATACGGATGGAATGCAAGTAGTACTACACCAATGGAAAATTTAGGAAGTATTACAAGGGGAAAATCAAGAAACAGGAGAGTTATGAACATTACAAGGGGACAGTTTTACTCAGAGACAAGAGTGTAGTCCCGTTCGACTTCGTTTTGAGCATAAATCCCAATCAGATTGTTGGATCGTTCAGATTTTGGGCTTTGTAGAAAGCTCATCTTGTGAACATGAAGATCCAGTGGTAAATTGCCAAATTTGGACAAGGTTTGACCCTAACCCGTCACCCTCAAATTGACAGCCTGTGCTGGATGAACCTGGTACAACTTGGCTTTGATACCAAGTGTTGAAGCTGGAAGAGAGAGATATCCTTGGAACAGGGAGCATGTGGTACTGGAAAGGTATCAGATTTTCTTATTGATGGTCATTGAATAACGCAAAATGATGGACTACATGTACAGCTAGAGCTTGGGCAAGTCAGCCCTATCACAAGCCACAAGACTTAATCATGGAGGCAAAGGCTTACATCCCATAGTCCATAATCTCACACAAGAGAGGAAACAATCCTAGCAACCAGGCTAGCAAATCACATACGCCCTAAAAAGCTAGAGAATGTCCTCATGACCAAATCCTTGTGGTCATATCATCCAACATTCCATGGAGAATCGCCATGTGTTCATGGCTAGCACAAAATGATCTCATCTCACGTAAGAAATAAGGAGAGGCACCTTTTTCCTGGTCAGCGTACTGTGACAAGGAAATCCTAAGATCAAGGACCATTGTGGATGTCTCTCCCATCAGGTATTAACCCTAGGCCTTTTCCCTTTTTTCTTTTCTTGGGCTAAGGCATGGAGCCCTCGCCCATGATCACCCAGACACGGGCGATCGATGACCCCGGAAACTCCAAAATTTCATCTCCCAATCCTACCATTGGATCGGCCTGAAACTTGGACCACAAATGTTTTGCCATCTGATCATTCCAATAATGACAACGGACTAATGATCGGAGCAGGAATCTCATAGTCTTGGAACTTGCTATTGTGGACTTGGAACTGAGCGTGATTCCTCCTTTCCAATAAAAGCAGCTGAGAATGCCACAGGAGGCTTGGTCAAGGAAGAAGCCAGATGCCTCACACCTGAAGGTTTCTGGCTTTCCTACATGGGCAAAGGCCCAAGCTGGAGAAGTTAGTGGAAAGGTGGACACACGTGCTCGCAAGTGTGTAATGGTTGGCTAAGGCACTACAAACAAGGAATACAGGGTGTCGGACCAAGCAGCAGGAAAGCTCATTGGGAGCTGAGACATCAAATTTGACAAGAGGACACTTGGCAAGGGAGAGGTGCTGGACCCTTTCCACACTCCCAAATGAGGAGAGTGGGTTGTGCTGCTTGAATCAGGTGATCACGCACCTAAGAACTGGCAAATGATTCCAGTGAAAGAAGGTGATGGTTCCATGAGGAGAGTGGTTGTACAGGCTGACATAGCGATGGACTATGAATGGTGGAAGCAATGAAGATGCCAGATGCAAGAAAGTGGAATGAGGTTGTGGATAGTGAACTTACGTCCATTCAAGAGAATGGCACATGGGTTCTGGTGGACAGGCTCCAAATTGCTCACTTGGTGGGGCTAAACGAGGTACTTTGGGAAAAGTTAAAGTAGGATGGTACTATTGCCAAGTACATGGCGTGAGTTGTGGCAAAAGGGATTTCCCAGTATGTAGGCTTAGAGTACAAGGAGACCTTCATGGCTTCCATCACCTTTGCACCGATCGGATTAATGCTTAACATCGCTGTTGCCAAACATCTGGAGGTCCACCAGATGGATGTCAAGAAAAATCTCCTTAATGCGAAGGTAGACAAAGAGGTGTCAATGGAAGTGCCAGAGGGAGTCAATGCTTTGGAGGGCAAAGTATACAAACTCGTGAAAGGACTGTATGGGATGAAACTAGCTCCACGGATGTGGTGAGAGGAGGTGGACAGCTTCATGGCTGGGCTCACCTTCACGTCCTGCCAGAATGATCCTAATGTCAATATGCGGGAGGATGAGTGAGGCATGATGTTGGTTGTACTCTATGTGGACGACCTGATCATCTGCTTGTTTTCTATCTAGTTGTTGAATGAGATGAAGTCAGATCTCAGTAGCAGGTTCAAGATGAAAGACATGGATCTTCTTGAGTTCTACTCCGAGATAGCCGTCCACTGTAACCGAGCAGCAGGTACCATCAAGCTCAATCAGATCAAGTACACTATAGAGGTCCTCAACCCCTTCAACATGGAGGACTGCAAGCCCATCAGCACACCCTAACAATAGAGAAAAATCTCTCCTCTTCCATGAGCTCCGTACGGAAGAAGAAAGGCATGAGATGGAAAAAACTCCCTACTTGTCTGCTGTTGGCAGCCTAATGTATGCCATGGTGGGAACACGCCATGACATTTGCTGTGTCGTGGGACAGGTTAGTAAGTTTGTGGCCAATCTAGGCCCACAGCCCTGGTAAGTTGTGAAGTGCTTCATACGCTATTTACTTAAGACACAACACATGGGACTCTACTTTGGAGGCCAGGAGGGATCTGATCCACTATGCCTTTTGTGCTACACCGACGCTGACTGAGGAGGAAGAATCAATGACAAAATGTTCACTTCAGGCTTTGTGTGCCTCTTCAATGGTGGTGAAGTCTCTTGGGCTAGAAAAAAATGGGACTGTATTTCTCTCTCTCTCCACCAAAGAGGTAGAGTACATCGCTTTGTCTGAAGCATCTAAGGAGACACAATGGCCACACAGCTTGCTTGCAGAGATGAAAGAATTGCAAATGGAAGCAATGGTGGTTCGGATTGACAACAAGAGCGCCATGCAAATCGCATAGGACGATGTCATCTTCTAGCCAACCAAGCACATCGACATCAGGTACCACTACTCACGTAATCCGGACGCAAAGGAGATTGTGGACTTGGAATACATGGAGACCAATAAGATTGCATGAACAAGGTGCTTGATAGTGACTTGCACTCAGCAGGTACCCGAGAAATCAGTATGGTCAATGCAGCGAACAAAGACAATAGACCAAGAAAACTGGAGAGAAGATATCTCACAGCAAATGGATAGAGGTGCAAGGGAGATTTTGTTGATCTGATATGCCCCTTGTCCATGTCTATGACTTGGACAGGCACAGGAGAGACTAGGCAGACACTGCTCCACTGGGGTAAGTCTCCTAAGTCTGATCCAAATAGACCAGGCATGCACTGCTCCTGTGGAGCAAGTGCCCTTGGTCTACATTAGATAGTATAGCTAGCAAACAATACCTAAGACAACTCCCTCTGGTCCACATCTTCCACAGTTAGTCTTTAGAGTAACAGGTCATTGGGTCAAGTCCTACAATGGCAGTTTTTCTTCGTGACCAAAAGGGGGACATGATGCTTCTGAGAGACATCTCAAAACATTACAAGGTCCTTCCTAGTGGATGGTGTCACTTGGTGGTCACAAAGGGCGATATGTAGGCAGGGAGGATGATACAATCCACATCGCCCTCAGAGGAAACTCATCCCTAGAGCCATTGAGCACCTAGGCTAGAGGCTGGCTCGAAGATGATAACTACCCGTCAGTTTCCTGTGATTCATCACAATTCTTACCTTTAAGACTCGTAACAGAGTTGTCCACCAGAGGCACACATTATAGAAGCATTGGTTGGTCTAAGCCCCAGGAGTTATCTCATTTCACGTGCTCTTTGTTGCGTGACTCTAGGATGCACATGGTAAGGGAGAAGCAATGGTAGATTACACATGATAGTAGGAGAAATGTGAGGCAGCTGACTCTTGATGTGAAGAGGGAGCAATTTGTGCATTGCTCCAAGGGAGGGTATTTGACGCGGAACCAGACAGTTGCTCTAACTCTGGCACATAGAACTGCTCAAACTCTTACTATGACACTGACTCAGATGCTGATGATGATTTGGGAGAAGGGAGTGGCGGTCTAAAGGGACAGGAGGTGGCCGGCGTGGCTGGTGATGCAGAAGAAGAGGGTAGGCCGGAATGACCTATGCCCCCAGAATCAAAATCTACACAAGGCGAGGAGAGAGAGTGGAGGAAAATGACAGGACAAATCATGCTTAAAGACATCCTGGAAGAAGAGGACATGATGAGACTCAAGGACGCGAAACTATTTGCTGTTCCAGAAGTATTAGGCCTTGGACAGGAAGGAAGGACACATACGGGCACAAAGGGCAAAACTTACCATCACGCTAGTCGTGAGGGAGCCAGACAATAGCGACACAACCCTAGACCTACATGAGAAGAAGGCCGGCATAGCGGCCAAACCAATGCTAAAAGGGTGGAACATGACAAGGGAGTGGACTGTGTGGGACATGGTTCCACACCATGTCAAATAGGAAATGAAGGAGAAGAGGGGCTCAAAACCAGATGCAGAGTGAAAAGTGTAAAGTCCATGAGTAAGGGTATGGTTCCAGAAACTGATACCCTATTCTGCTAGGGAGTGTAGAGGATGGAGGCCTCCAAACACACACCAAAGAAAGCAAGAATACAAGAAATAGGACCATGAACTCACTACCACAGTCAGACAAAAAGAAGGGAAGACAACGACCACAGGCCAACTCGGCCTGAAAAAGCTATGACTCAATGATAGGAGAAACATCACTTTTCTGGCATAAAGCATAGACCCATCGCATACGAGAGTATTAATCATTGAGACACAAGATTAAGTGTGTCAAACCTCCCAATATGCCATGAAGGAGAGGTTCCATGGTATCAGAATGCAAGAGATAAAGGGGATGGGACGTGCAGGACTTGCCTTTGCAAAATGGGGAGTATTGCATCTTTTCCCAGAGCACGGTTGAGATATTCAAAGGGACAGGGAGCAGGAAACGTGAAAACATCCAGGCCATCAGCAGGCTATGTGAAGAATAGGCTGTCAATGGCAGCAATATGAATATTACATGGACAACGATGCAAGAGCTGAGCATGGACAAAGAAGAGAGAATGAGCCACATACGCAAGGGTAGAGGCAGAGGATGTTGATGCAAATGAGGTCACACGGAACAGACAGTCGCAACACACAATACGCAACATCACACAGCTCATGAGATGAAGGGAAAAACTTTCTACCCTCTGGCTGGAGGAGATTTCCATGCCCTAACCGTGTAACTGCGTGACAGGGAGCAGACTGATCTCAAGAGTCGGTACATAGAGCATGTTGGGAAGGAAAAGCTCTTCCCCAGGACCAAAAGATCTGGAAAAAGTGATGCCCTGAACTGGGAGCAACTGAACAGACCTACTACATGTATAAAAAAAAAGAGCCTCAGGGACCAAGGGACACAATGGTTGCAGGCAATGAGGGAATATGTTGTGTGGCCTCAGAGTCAAGGACCAAGAAGCTGCGCGACACACAAACCAACGGAAGAATGTGATTGAAGGCAACGGTGGTGGCCGGGGTGCTGAGTGGGGAATACTGGCCACAAGGGACAAGATAATGAGGCAGGGTAACAGGCTTCCACTCCTAAATCTAATGAACATCAACAGGCAGAATCCCCTGGACAGCACCAGCTGACGTGCCGCGAAGGGCTCTATGAGACGCACACTCAAGAGACTCAAAACAAACTGGACACTCTTACCTCCCTCATCACAAGGGCGAGACTGATACATGACAGTGGTGAGATCGTCCAGAAACTGGCCCTCATTCTTTGGAGATTAGTGGGTGATCATAACAAATGACTGCAGCTGAGAAGGTCTATGAGACAGAGGAAACCACCCCAGGGGCAGGTACATCCCTAAAGGTGGAGCATAGTAGGCAGGGCCCCCTGTAGGCAGGAGGCCAGCCACAGTGATAGGGAGTGGACCTGGGGTCTGCGGAGGTGATGTAGGCATCAGCTACAACAGTGGTGATGACGGTGTGGCTGGAGGTCATGGAAGGTGGGGTGGAGGAGATGCTTGAAGCTGCCTTGCGATCACAGGTGGCACAAGCCCATTGAGCATGCATGGTTAAGGTGAAAAGGGCGTCGTTGGTCGGAGCTGTGGAATTTTGAGCAGAGTTTCCATGGACACCACAGTTCCAGCATGTCACTGCCCCAGGGATGGAGGAGGAGGAAGCTGGCGAAGAAGCTGCACCTTTCCTATCCCCCCTTTGCCTTGGAATTTCCCGCATCTCCCAGAAATCTGGGTCACAAAAGAGGAGGCAGAAAACGTGGAGGAGAAAAAGGGCTTGGAGGTCGACATGATAACAGTGATGGCAAAACTAGTGAGAGGGTAGATCTGTTTGTTCTACTATGTGCTCCGCCACTTGGTAAGGCAATGTGCTGTGAACTCCGACAAGCCATTGATCCTAGGCGGTGACTAGACAGGGAGAAGGCAAGAGGCAAAACACTCAAGCTCGGACACCTGGACCTCGCCAAAAATATTAGACAACTCTGGAATGAGGCCGTTGACAATGGACCACACAGCAGGGAGCTGTCCTGGTGCTTCCTTGCCGAGGTCTTGCAAAAGCTAGAGACTGCGGGCCTAGTAGAAGTCAAAAGTCTCATTGGCATGCATGGTGGCCTTATTGAACTACACAGTGAGCACACCCTAAACAACATACCCCGTGACAGTTTTACAATGCCTGATCAAGGCATAGGCGCCAATGGGGTCAGCCACAGTATGGCATACGAGGTAAAAGGGCCGTCGGTGAGGTTGTCAAGGCCATCCATGATGAGGACACAAGCAGTGCAAGCGGCCTCAAAAGGAACAGGAAAAACAGGGGAGAACAGTCTAGATCGTGGTAGTACTCCCAAAACTATTCTTTCTCGGCCCATCTAATGAAGCGCACAATCCAGGATGAGAAGGAGAGGGTGGAGAAAAACTGAGATAATGGCGTGTCAAAGTCATGTTGTCGTGACTGTGGCTGCACGAGCGCTTTGGCTACAGATGCACTGGCTGCTGATCCTGCGGTCATGGGGTCTGAGGCAGATGGTACATACCTGGATGAGGCACTAGTGGGTGTAGAGACATCCTCTAGGATGCCTAGCCTTCACTGGTTCATGTTACCAATGGTTTGGATCAGCCAGTTGATACCAATGGTGAAGAGTGTGGAGCAAAAGGATCACGGATGTGAGTGGACAGAAAACGCCGCATTCCGTAGAACTGAATCAAAACATGTTTTTCTTGCTTAGCATAGTGAGATTACATCAGATCCTTGTAGCATGTGATCTAAGCTTTCCAATGCATCCAAGCACGTCCAAATCGCAGCAGTAGAGCCCCTGCTGTGGCCGACGAAAAAACCCTTGGTGGAGCCGTGCACCTTGTCTTGCACGCTATGCAACTGGAGGCGCCTTGATGGTGACCGGTCGGAGCGCCTTTTCTTGCCCAAAAGTCACGGAGAAGATCACCCTGGTCAAGGAGGTCTCTCTGGTCGCTTCCTTTATGGACTTGGTGCATTTGCGGCTCATTGGAGACAAACTCGGATCACTGGCGGTGGAGTATCCCGCCACCCATTGCAGGTACCAGATTCCACCCGCCGAACACCCCGGATTTTGGGCTAGGCTAACTTTATGAATACTCACTCAAATTGAGCGATTCAAAGCTTGATCTGGCATTGAAAAGTCCCCAAATCCAAAGATCAGTTGTTCAGATCAGTTGTTCAACCACTCCATAGTGGTTGAACCAGGGAATACGATCAACGGCACTCGTGGCAAGGAGCACACCATGTCAACAGCAGATGCACACGTCAAACCAGGTGCAAAGGAAGCAGCAATACCAGCCACTGTGGAAGCAGTGGAAATAGAAGGGCTGTAGACACAAAATGACCAGGTTGGTGATGTAGTAAGAAAAACTGGCCTGATCACCTTGCTTACGCCTCAGTCGCTATACAACAGCACGTTGGCCAACAAGGGCTGCCTTGTGACTAGAACGAGCATGATGCAGCTCTTCCTCAAGTCCATCATGTTGCTCCCCATTGATAGGCATGATGACGAGCTGACCAATTTGCCAACAATGTTTTGGCAGAGATTCCCTTCCCCCAGTGGACACGGAAAAAGTGGGGTGGGTGTGTGGACATGACCTCCTGGTTGTGGACATGACAGCCCAGTCCAAGAACAGAGGACCCTAAGGAGGTACACGACTGAGGAGAGCACCGAAGACAAGGGGAAGGCAATTACAACAGTGGCTCACCAGGACTAACGACACGCGGAGAAGAGTAGTGGGACAGCGGCAACTGGCAACATGGCCAGAACAGCTACGGGTGATGTGACGAGAAAACAAGGTAGAGAATGCCAGAGAGGACAGGTTCATAAAGGGAGGAGATAACTGTAGTCATAATCACTAGGGAGAGGAGGTGCTCCATTGTGGATGATGGCAAAGATGGAGGAGATAAAGCAACGATGGTCAAAGCACGGATGGAGTCAGTGGCTGAGGCAATTGTGGTGGCAGTTGAGGCTGTCGATGCTGTTACAACGTCTGCTGTTGCTGATACCTGTGTGACTATGTTCAGTACATCCACAGTGATTAGCCTTAGTGACACAACAGTAGTAGATTACTACTTTTCCTAGTGCTATGGTCACTGGTGCATGTGAAGCGTGAGCCGAGGCTGCAAAACTGGCTGCAACGCCTGCTATGAAATCTAGCACAATAGTATGGTGGGATCCAACACCAATGGTGGAGTACCGGTAGTGGCTGATGACAGTGCAGAACCTGTAGGTGTTGGAGATGTGGGTTGAGATAGAGCTGTATCACATAGTGGTGAAGACAAAATCAGAGATGTACCGGTGTCATCAGCATTGAGGCATTGACATTGTTGAATGGTTCCTAAGGGAAGTGAAGAGGCTTACCAGCAATTGACACAGCCATTGCTTTTGGGTTGCTTGGGTAGGTGGTGAACTGTCCTGTCGCAATGGGGACTCTTCTGACGCCATGCTGCACTCCTCTTCGGGATCCACCTCCTCACCAGGGAAGAAATTGGCGGGGTTGCACTCCTCAGCGGGCTGGTAGCCCGGGTTGTTGCAACAATGCTAGAGCCACCACTTCCGCCCTCTCAGTTTCATAGCCGGCCATGGAGCTCACCCGAACACCTAGCACTGTGAATTCAAGGAGAGAATATGGATGAGACTCGCTAATTGAGCTCACCTCGCGGCCGGCGAGCGAAGCTTGCCGGCACTCTTTCAACATCAAGAAAAAGACTCTCTTAAATCTCATCAGCAACAGGTGGGTAAATTGCACACACTCCAAGCCACTTTACAGTCTTCTCAGACAGCCTGAGGCATTCAATTTCCTCTCCCTCACCAGCATGTTCCCACAGTCTCTGCTTCAGCCAAGAAAGTAGCTCAGTAGCATTAGGAGCAATAACAATTGTCCATCTCGAGTGTCTTGAGAGTCTCTTAGTACTTCAGCCACTACCCCGTCTAGGCACAAGGATTCAAAGACACCGCCACCTCAACTTGACGTTGGACAGTTCATATCATGGAAGCTGTTGTTTTGTCTGTGGGCTCAGGATGAAGGTCTCTTACCCTTCTACACCCTGGAATATGACTCCTCTATTCCCAAGCAACTATTCAACGCATGCCATGCAGCTAGGGCCCTCGTCTTCACCACACCAAAGATTGATTGCACAGACCTCCAACCCTTCATCGGTGATCCCACTGCCGGCATTGACCTTGACCCCTGTGAGGCCTGGAGTACGCTCACATGTCCCTACCATGCCATTGGCCAGGCTGTCATCAGCTGCCTTCTGAGGAGCTTCAATGAGCTCGAGATGAGTTGCTTCAAAGTGGTCACCACATATTGGCACCGTGCACAGGATCTTCCACATCAGCTCGGCAAGACAGCTCCGCCTCTACTGGATGCCCTCCTCGCCATAAAAAACGGTGCTACCCATGACTACGCAAAGATCCTCATTGACTTTGAACTCAAGATTCTAGAGGCCATAACGTCACAGGACACTTGGACGTCCTAGTTCTACTCCTGATTCCTGACATGGGAGGAGGCAATTCAGGAAACTCAGGCATGGAGACATGTCAGCATTGGTAGTAGTCAGCATTGTCTCTCCTACGTCTCAATCGTCCAGGACCTCTAATGTCACCGGAGCCACAAGGGATGCAGGGCACGGCAAGGAGGGGTGCGGGAAGAAGGGAAAGAGGAAGACTGAGCAGCCATCTGACAGCAGCTCCTCCCGTGGCAGCTCTCTCATCTAGCACAACTGTGGCCACCCAGGTCATGGTTGGTACACCTGCCCACTACCCGCTGATTATTCCCATATTGTCACCGCCATGTTTCACAAACATGAGCCGCACCTTGGTGCAATTACACTCTCCATTATCTTTCTTGTCAGTGCTTCTTCATTGGCCTCCACCTCCACCGGCACCACAGCAATTGCATATAGAACGCCGGCCCCTTGTACTTCTTCCACTGACCTTTAAGTTACCTTGCAAAACCGATTTCATCTACTACGCTATGGGCAAGATGCACAGGTCCTCTTGTCCTGTCTCCTCTTCCTTAGCGGCCTGCCCGCTTGAGCTGGTCTACTATGACCTCATGGGTCCCTTACCTGTCAATCTATGACACAATGTGGTCGTTATGTTCTGACCATCACTACTGAATGCTCTCATTTTTATGGGTGTTTTGCTTCTGGAAAAAGAGTGACATAGCATTTGTGATTTCTAATCAGCTCCTTGCCACAGAGCATGAGTGTGGCCATCCCCTTTGCCGCTTCCACACTGACCAGGATGGTGAATTTATAGGGGAGGCGGATGATTTCCTCATGAGCCGGGGCATCAAACATGAGATCTCTCTACCCTAAACCCTGTAAACTAATGGTGTCTCAGAGTGGTGGAACCGCACCATGCATAATTAATCAGGTATATCCGAGGGCTTCTTCTTTGAGGCCATGCCGTACAAAACATGGGCATAGAACAAACTTGCCCATGGTCCCTTGCCCTGTCCTGTCATTCCCTACCAGCATTGGTGTGGAAAATGCGCGGATCTTCATCATGCACGCATCTGGGGTTGAGTCACCAGCATCTGGCTCCTTGAGGACCAACAGGACAGTAAACTAGCTCCCCGTAGTCGTCTTTGTACCTTTCTTTGGGTGTGGAGTCAATCAAATGCGTGGCGGTTGTGGGACCCTACAAGGTACCGCATCATTGAATTGTGTGTCGCAATGTTCTTTGAGGAGCTTTTCCACACGATCGCCCTTTTTTCCGTTCTGGAACCCTTCCAGGCCTGTTACGACCATCTTGAGGGAGAGATTCTACACCGGTGCACAAATTTTCTCTTTGTCCATCAGTTTCCAAAGTCACTAATTCCACCACGTTGCTTGCACCTTCACAAGCACTAGACACCTCCACTATCCCGGGGTCCCCATCTGAGTCCATTCTTCCAGCAACCGACCACGCATCAGAGTCCACCACTGTGGCTATTGACTATGTTGACCTGGCAACGGAGTCCACTTCTTTGGTTTTTGGCTCCCCCACCCAGACAACCGAGCCCATCAATCTGGTCAGTGACTTGGTCAACCTGTTGAGCAGTTCTTTAGCCCCTGAGTCGATCACTCTAGTGGAGCAACCCATCGTGCCCAAGCCTCCTCAAGCCGAGCGTGTCCACTCATCTAGTATAAGTCCAGCATACTCACGTGCTCGTGGACGTCATCTTTGACCGCGCACCCCGACGCCTCCATCAGGCTCACATCCTACGATTTCCCAGCTGGCCCTGGCAAGTACCCTGCATCCTACAACCCTTCTCACAGTATGGCGAGTGGGGACATGGCCTAAGGTTTGATTGTCCTCCTCATATCCATAGCAGACCTTCATCCTGGATCCTCATTGGGTTATGCCCTGATTTCTCAAGAGCATCCACACCCTGTCCCTATCTTGTTGCCTTGTGCTCCACTTGGTCTAGGTGCTGCTCGTCTGTTGACATCCAGGGCGTCCTTACAGGTAGCTGACCAGAGAGCCTCCGTGAGGCCAGGGCCGCATCCGACGTTGTCCGCTGGGAGGCTTCTTGCAAGGAGGAACTGGCGTCTCTTAATGAGCATGTCATGTACGAGTTTTTTACGTGCCCCCAAAGCCATTGGAGCCAAGTGGGTTTTCCATCGCAAGTGGAAGCCAGACGGCATGCTGGATAAGTACAAAGCCTGACTCACCACCAAAGTCTTTGCTTGAGTACCAGGGGTGGATTTCAACCCGGTCTTTGCGCCATTTTGTCGTTTCACCACCATTCCCATACTCATTAGCATGGTCACACAACATCGTTGAGAGCTCCACCAGATGGAAGTAAGCAATACCTTCTTTTATGATGTGCTTGATGGTGAGGAGCTCTACATGGTTCAGACCCAAGGTACGACGACACTGATGGTGTCTGGAAACTATGGAAGGCCTTGTATGGCCTGAAACAGTCATCCACAATTTGGAACACACAGATTAGCCGCACCCTGATGGTCTGATGTATAGCACCGCAGATCCGATCTTCGTCTTTAACCCCGTGGGCACCATCCTTGTCGAAGTGCTCGTCTACGAGGATGATCTGCTCATCGTATACTAGCTACACCTGGATCAGCAATTTGCGTGGTATGGTACGTTGTCTCCATCCCACGTCGTGGATTGACGGTCCACCATAAGTCGTAAGTAGTCACAAAAGGCAACACAGACTGTGACTAGGTAAGAGCGTGGATGCCAAGCCACGCTGGATGGATCGTCCTGGCCGGCAACACGGCTGTCTCATGGCGGAGTGGCAAGCGTGGTGTATTGCACACAACACTTCAGAGGCAAAGTAAGTGCTCATTAGGCACAGGTGCATACAAGGGTGTGTGGCTCTGTCGTCTACTATGTGAGTTTTGTCGGTCTGCTTCGCCGATCACGTTGCATTGTGACTATGAGAGTGTCATCGTCATTCCAGACAACGATGGAATTCATCACATGCATGCAAGATACATCAATGTGGGATTTTACAACGTGCAAACTTTGTTACATGAAGGTAGCATCCGCATTGTATGAGCCTGGACTGTGCAACAACTGGCTGACTTCACGACCAAGGTCATCAAGCGTACATCATTCAAAAGGCCTGTTTTTTTAGTTCTTCTGCATCTATGAGTGAACTTTCTTGCATCCATCAGTTCCCTTACCCTTTTTTGCCTCATGTATGCTTTCACTCCTCGTGTGATCATCTTCACACTTGTGTGGACCTGCGGGACTATGGGAGCATGAGAGCATGGAGGGGCGTGACTTGTGCAACACATTATGGATGCATGACCTCTGTACGTACATGTACATTGGTACCCACGGGTCATGGAGGAGTGTTGTTATTTTCATGTACACTGTCTCACTGATTTGTGGTGTGACACCTCGGCTGGTGTACATGCTCGTGCAGATGACTGACTCGGCAGACATCGACAATGGCGGGAGCTAAGCATTGGAGGGGACATCGTACTGTTTTTAGAGATGTGGCTTCTGTCTCCTTGTGTGGAGCCTTCCACTTGGTAGCATTGCACTCTCAACTTCATCCACAGCAGGCACCGTCACTCATGTCACCGACAGTCATAGGCGGTCATAGGTTGTTTTGAGTAGCATAGCGCCTGCTGGGTTCAAGCAGCCATAACTCTTCTGTGTCATTTTCTAGCTAATTCTAATTGAATGATGGTGTCCACAGCGTGCATATCTTGGTGTGGTCCAGTTTTCAGGAAAAACGAACAACGGCCCGGATTTGGTGCTGTCAATCCTCTCGCAGGGCTCTCCAAGAAAAACCCACTTGCCAGAGAATAGTATGTTTTCCTGATTGGCTGGTTGACTGAGTGACAAGCCTCACAGAGATGAGGGCCTACATTAGTGTGGGAGGGACAATCCCACTTGTCTATTACCACTTCCGCACGAGATGTCTTGTCCCGGGTACAAAGGACAAGAAAATTTCAGTCTTGTACCGAATTGCATTCTCCTTACCTTGGTCTCCTCTTGATCTTGCTCACCTCCGAGAAATCATCGCATTTTGTACAATTAGGAGGGGCAAGTGAAACGACAAAGCGAGTTGACAGAAGTCACCCATTTTGCGCCGAATTCACCTCCAACTACGAGCAATGTACTCAATGTCGTTACTGAAATAACTCTTTAGCTCATAAGTCAAACCCTAGATCCTAAGGATGACAAGTCACTCCTTTGCCACCTCACCAGACAACTGCAGGTCTGGCAGAGCGGCCAACAAGGACGTTGAATGTGCCAACCTCATCCACGGGATGCTCAGGTGCAGTGAGGATAAGATCACGGACAGCACGAGCAGACTTAGCATGCATTGGGGTGGAAGGAGGGCCGGCAGTAGGATCAAGACGGAAGTAGTACTCCCAGAGGTGCTCGCCCAAAGCCCAGGCACTAAAGAAGACTTCTAAAGAAGAGAAGGCCAGGTTGCGTGACAAGACGGGTGGTTTGGAGAAGAATTCATGCTGGTGTGGTGCAGGAGCACGTGTGGTAGTAGTAGGGATAGCAACAGCAGCAACCTTAGTAGTAGTGCCAGCAGCGGCAGGAGCGGAGAAGGCACAAGAACCGGTACCAGCAGTGGATCCAGCAACAGCAGTGGCAGATGCGACCGGCAGACGGTTGAGAAAATGGCAGCAACTTCATCAGCAAAGGCTTTGCGTTTATCCTTTGCTAGCTTGAGGTGATCCTCAACCTCGCGTTGTGCCTCAAGAGCACAATTGAGCTAGTGCTTGAGGTCCGCCATGATGGACTAATTGTCACCATGGTGACAAACAAGGGGCTCTGTTAAACAATTCTGGCAGAGTTTTCCCACCCCAATGGGCGTGGAAACATGAGAAGTGCCTTATGCACGTGCAAAGAGTGTTGCAGGAAAGTTCCCAACCCCGAGCCCAGCAAGAAGGCACAACAGAGAGCATACAACCAGCCAGAAAGAGGGACGACAAGTGCAAGAGCAAATGTCAAGCAGTAGGTGAGCAAAGGGAGGCAAGGAGAGGTGGAATGGTAGCACCGGAGATAGCTAAGAGAACTGACATAATGGCGGCAACTGGAACAACTAAGGCAAGAGCGCCAGCAACCGACGCTGCACCTAGAGAAGTGATGGTAGCAGTAACAGAGATAGAAGCTGTGACTAGACTGATGGCAGCTTATGTTGTAGACATCGCTGATACAACTGTGGAAGGTTGTACAAGTGCGAATGGATCCGGCGGCGGCGGCGGCTGCAATTGATGCTGCAGCCACTGTGCTGGAGGCTATCGCGGCTGCGGCAGCTGAGACGTGTGGGCCAATATCAGAGGCTGTTGCTGCAATGGGGCCAACAACGATAGCGGCCTCGGTGTAGGCTTCGGTGGCGCGGCCTGCCAAGGTGGATGCAAGGGTGTGTGATGCCCTGGCCGCCGTCGCGAAGGTGGCTGCTGATGACGCGACAATGTCAATGAGGGTAGGGGGCGCCCATGTTACAGAAGATGACATTGCGACAGCGTCTCTGTGGAGACTAGCCAGAAGGTCGGCAGAAATGGTGTCAACCGCAACAGAGGCGTCCCCCCCTCCCTGAGTCCTAAGAAGAGTGTGGGGGGTTTCTTTTTCAAGCACGTCGTGATGGAGAGGAGCAAGCGGATATGGGTGAACCTCCACCGACTTCATGACGATGCCGTCATCGGCAAGCTGTGCTGCGCTCCTCATAGTAGGACCCGATGGGAGCCACACCCGGGAGCTCATTATGCACCGGCATGACGCTCTCCGCCACCTAGGTGGCTAGGACGTGCTCAGATAACAATGGTCCTTTGGCCTCAAACATCAGGATTGTTGCTGCTACAGCAGCAACTGCACTGCTGATGCTCTTGTTGATGCTGTTGCTGTAGTGGCTCCTCTAGTTGTCGTGGCTACTACAGCGGGTGGCATCACTGTTGGTGCAACTGAAAAGCTTGCAGATTCTACAATGATTGCTTCTCTTGCCAAGGCCGTAGCTGTAGCTGATGTTGCTTCTGTTAAGAGGCTGTAGCAGCACTAGTTTTTGTATTCTTACTGCTCTTGTTGATACTGTTGCTGAATTAGGTGCTGCAGTTGCCATGGCTGCTACAGCGGGTTGTGTAACTTTAGCTGCAGGTGAAAGATGTGCAGCTTTTGCGATTGCTGCTCATGTTACCAAGGCCGTAGCTGTAGCTGCTGCGGCTTTGGTTCACAGGCTACCACAACGGCAGTTGCTACGACTGAGAATGCAGTGACAGCTAATGCAGCTACTACTGTGGCCGTTGGTGGTGCGGAAGTAGCTGCCTAAGGTGCAGCTGTGTGGTTGTTTCTACAGTCATCAAAGCTGCAATTGTAGTGGCTGTTATTTTGAGTCTACCCCAAAAATGATGTGCGACTGTTGGCGCTGTGGATGTAACTACCGAAGGTGTGGCTGTGCAGCTGATGCATAAGATGTTGAAGTTGTAGTTCTTATACTCAGTACTATGCTTGAGGACAACAGCACTAGCTGAAGGCAGCACCTGGGCCATTTTGCCACCAAGCTGGAAACTGTTCTGGTGTGCAGGTTGGGACAGCTGCGTTGTCGATGCAGCGTGCGGGCTTCCACGCTCGTTGCTTAGTATGTTGCCCCCTCAGTCAGCCACTCTAGAGTCTAAGTCTAAGTGCTCTTGATTTGTTACTCATAGACGCGCGTGCCAGTGTTAGCGCCAGAAAGCAGCAGAGAACTGGACATGACTGATTAAGAACTGAGAATGAGACACAATGGGAGACCCCTCCAAGAACTAGCCTCCCCCAGCTTTGTAGAACTTGTTACTCAGTTCACCAGCCAATTAGAAAACAACTCTATTTTCAGGCAGGCAGGATTTCTCGGTGAGCCCTGCCAGACGGCCGACAGCCCAAAACCCGGGTGCCGTCCGTTTTGCCTGAAAACTGGACCGTACCATAATGCGCACGGTGCAAGCACAGCCGTGCGGTCAGAATCAGTTAGAAAAATAGCAGTCAAGAGTTATAGCCGCCTAAACCCTGGCAGCATCTACTCTTGTCCCCGATGCCAACAGGGCCCAGAACTCATGAAACTTGGACCCTATGCATGATACAGCGCTACAAATGCAACATTGTAGTCAAACACAGTATTGGACGTGCGTAGATAGCAAATGCAGTGAGAGAGACTGCCGGCAGCACGACTGCCGAGGAGGTCCACCGATGGAGCTAAGCACGCAGAAGTGAGGAGGAGGCTCCAGCAAACTGCGAGTGTGCCTCATCCTACGTTGGCTCCACCAGACAATGCTCCAGCAGCGTCGCGTCTCACCATCAGTCATCAGCATGCTGTTAATCCTCTCTGTATGTATTATTTCCTTTGGTATGGACCTGAGTGCGCAGGGCATGCTGACCCAGAGAGTGGAGGTGACGCACCTTGAGGCGCCGAAGCCTTGCCACACCGGACGACCATTGGCACTCATCCGTCCGGCGTCCCTCGTGTGCTCGCCTCCCTCTCGCAGTACTGCCTCTCCACTATTCTCTTTATGCTTGGGTGACATTTGACACAGTCTCGAAAACCTAGATTAGTCCTCTGCTTGTTAGAAACATTGTTTGAGGTTTGGGGTGTAGACCTAGGTTGGGGCAGTCTGCCCCTTTAGCGTGACACTCGAGGGCTTTGCCCTCGCTCGAGTTTGGTGCACCAGCAAGCTTCGCTCGCTGGCCCGACGGGTGGGTCTCGCTTCTTGAGACTCACCCACTCGAGCTCTTAGCTGCTCGAGCCCGACACTCAGGTTTTTCTGTACCATAACCATGGCTGACTTGAAAAACCCAACTGTAACTTGCTCGTTTCTCCACCAAAGCAAGTGAGAATGGTTGCCTTGGAATTGTACTAGCTTTCTCATGGTATCAGAGCTACTTTGTGGGCCGGCGAAGCACGCATAAGGGTGGTGCGGAGCAGAAAAGGTGGCGGCCAAGCCACGCGCGGGATTAGATCCGCGCGGCCGCCACTAATGCAAGCCGCCCCCTCCACCAGGGGCTGGCGAAGCCCTCCCCTGTGCGCAGACAGCTGAGGTGGCAAGAGGCAAGGGGAAGCCCACAAGGGTGGGAACGACGTGGTAGGGAGTGCCCAAGCGCCTGATCTGCCCCTTGAGGCAGTGGCGGGGTCCCTTGGCCCACAGAACGTGCTCTGCAGGTCCGAGGAGGCCCGAGCAGCATTACTAGGTCAAGAGAAGGCGGAATCCACGAGCGAAAGGCTCGCGACAGAAAACTGGGCCCAAAGTGGGCCCGGCGAATTGCTGCCAAAACTTTGTTCGGCAACAACGAGGTCAGCCAGGGTCTACACCACTAGCCTAGGACCCTCTCTTGATCCCCACAAGCCATGAGCCAAGCGGGATCAGCACCGGGAGGGGCCAATGTTGGAGGCAGTGGTGGCCCCACCGGCGTCGGTGCTGGCACTGGTGCCGGCGCTAGTGGGGGAGCCGGCGCTGTCACGGTGACATAGGAAGGTATCAGCAAGGCCATGTCCCAGAAGGACTTGACGCCGCCAGCCTTGGGCGCGCGAGACTTCCTAGCATGGAAGGATGTCTTTCTGGTGTGGGCGGCAGAGCACGGGCTGGAGGATTTGTACCTTTTCCCGTCCGCCGACGCGACTGAGGATCATGTCTTGCTCTGGGCTTTCAACGCCCTAATGCGAGCCCTGCCCGACAACCAATCATACGCCATCCGTCATTTCCGCTTCGGCGGTAAAGGGGAGGACCCAGCTGATCCTCATAGTGGTCCTCCACATCCCCATGAGGCATGACAGCACCTCGCTACGTGTCATAAGGAACGGGGGATGGCACTCGTGACTTCGCTGCGTGAAAGACTTCGATGCCTGTGCCCCAAGCCGGGGACGCCCATCGCAGAGTACTAGGATGCAGCAATGGACCTTCGTCGCCGCATCCTCGGGCTCGGAGCATCCTGCTCCGTGCTTGAATGGCTGGACCCCATTCTACTCCATCTCAGAGAGCCCTACAGAGAGTTTCGACGGGGACTCTTGCGACGCCTCTGTGTGACGGGTGTTGAGAGCAAGGATCTTGCTGAGGTGTTTGAGGAACTACAACACTATGACGACATACTTCGTGGGGAGGAGCGAGAGACTGGCACCCCGGCATCCAGCGCCTTCGTCCATCAGTCCTCGTCAGGTGTCTCCACTGGAGCTGGACAGGGAGGAGGCAGAGTTGAAGGGCTGGGGCCATGGAGGATCAGGCACCCAGTCAGGTGGAGGACGGGGACGTGGCCGGGGTGGTGGTGCAGGACGCACATGCAACTACTGCGGCAAGCATGGCCACTTCTGGCGCGCATGCCCAGACCTCCAAGATATCATGACGTCACAGCAGCAGCAGCCACAGCAGAGGTTTGCTCCTCCAGCGCTTCGTCCGCAGCTCGACCACCATCTGCAGCCATCGGCATGGTCTACGCCAACGGCCACAGGACCTGGAGGCACTGTACCCTTCGGCGGCGTCACCTACGTACCACCTCCGATTCACCAGGGGCCACTCCCGGTGTACCAGGGCCCCTTCTACGTCCTGCCAAACAAAGCAGTTCCAGTTCCTGCGCCGGCATGGGTGCAGCGTATCTACGCGGACATGGTCGAGTCGAAACAGCCTACAGCAGGAGCACCCGCGACTGGGTGGATGGCACCCATGGAAATGCATATCCCAGAGCCAACAGCCATGCCTTAGTCGTCAGGTCAGCGCCTGGCGCACACTCATGTCACCACATCGCACACACTCCTGATGCATGAATGATTGTTTGACACCGCGGCGTCGCATCACATGCCACCACACCGCCAGATGTTTCTGTCGCTGTATGTTGCGCATGATGTCGAGGGTGTAAAAATAGGGCCAGGGGAGGTGCTGAAGGTTGTTGGTGTGGGCACAGTGGCGTTGCAAGCACCTGGTGGGATACTTTGGCTGACTTGTGTCTTGTATTATCCCAAGTTGAAAGTGAACTTGCTGTCTGGAAGCCAACTGGATCGTCATGCAGAGATGTCCACTCTCACGCAAAAGCAACGCTGCATGCTTTTCTATGCTGCTGGTGCACTGTTGGTCGATGGTCCCTTGCACGAGGACATGTTGTACCGACTCACACTCTTTCCACTGATGCAGACACACTCACACAAACCACGGACGCATGTCATCACTGCCACCGATGCAAATCACACAGACCTGCTGCACCGCCAACTGGCACACATCAACACTGACTTAGTCACGGACATGATCAAACACACAGCAGCACCTAGCCTCTGCACAAGTCGGTCACACCGTGGGAGCGGTGGTTCAAAGAAAGGGCAGACCTCCGACCAGCAAGAGTGTGGGGAACCATGGCCTGCGTGTGGTTTTCACAGCCCCAAAGAGACCACAAACCCAGTCCACGAGGTCGATGGTGCGTCTTTGTAGGGGTCCCCCATCAACCACAGTTTTCTTGAAAGTAGGGATGCCTCCTTTCTGGAGCATATGCCCTACAAACAGTTCCGCACTCTGTGTAATGTACCGCACATCACCATCCCTGAACAGCACCCAGACTATGTGAGCGTGCCTGTGTTTTTCCCTCACATACCCACTGTATCCTCTGGGAAACCCCAGCATCAAGGGAACACTGAAAGGGAATCATCTGTGCCTAAAGATCTACGGACACCCACTGACCTACTGAGTACAGACTCCAGTGCTCCACACACACCCCCTAGGCTACACACCGGAGTGTCTCAAACCAGCACAGAGGATGCTGGGACGCCGACACCACAACCGGTGCGACGCTCCTCACGCAATGTCCCACGTGTCAACTACAGACAGTTTTATCACACAGCTGGTCCAGTTCCTGTGGACCATACCATTGTGGAGCCACATACCCTTGCATAGGCAAGGGGGCGCGCTGATGCGGCGGAATGGGATAAGGCCATGGTGGCCGAGCTGAATGCTCTTCCGGAGCATTGTGTGTACAAACTTGTTCCCTTGCCACCTGGGCACAAAGCCATCAATGTCAAGTGGGTGTACAAGCTGAAAAGAAACTTGGCACGACTAATTGAGAAGTACAAAGAGAGGTTGGTGGCACAGGGCTTCCACCAGATACCAGGTCAGGACTTCACTGAGACCTATGCCCCAGTTGGGAAGTATGGCACTAGTAGAGCACTGTTGGGTGTAGCGACACATGAAGACTTGGAGATCCACCAAATGGATTTGAAGAACGCCTTCCTCAATGGCCCACTGGAGGAGGAACTCTATGTCAAGCAACCTGAAGGGTTTGATGATGGTACAGATCGTGTGTGGCTACTTCTGAAGGCTCTCTATGGGCTTAAGCAAGCCTCGCGCTGTTGGAACAAATAGATTTGGCGTACACTCAAATCTGGAGGGTTCATTCAAAGTCTGAGCGACCCTTCTCTCTTTCTGCGCTGGCATAATGGTCTTCCAGTCGCCTTGTTGGTCTATGTGGACAACCTGCTTATCCTGTCACCCTCTCTCTCTCTCTC
>SZWC01008477.1:24143-65453 GCA_023375785.1 Penium margaritaceum | reverse complement strand
AGCAAAGCGCCCGGATAGGGTCTAGATGTAGGCAGCCCGATGGACGTGCAGGATGCCCATGGAGCGATCATGCTCAAGCTTCATACCAAGAAAGACTCGTGCTGACCCAAGGTCCTTCATCTGGTAGGCATCATGAACCATGTCCTTGACCCGCTGGATGGCAGCTGCCTCTGGCGACACGATGAGTAGGTCGTCAACATAGACCAGGACAGTGACAAAGGGCTGACCTCACAGACTGATGAACAGTACGGGGTCGGCAATGTTGCGACGGAGGCCGCCGCTCAGAAGCCTGTGACTGATCTCTTGGTTCCAGTAGTGCGGTGACTGCTTCAGGCCATAAAGGGCCTTCCGCGACTTCTGGACCTTGCTGGAGCCATCATCAAAGCCTGAGGCATGCACCATGTAGAGCTCCTCACCCTCCAAAGAACCATGGAGAAAGGTGTTGCTCACATCCATCTGATGCAGCTCCCACCCGTGCTGGGCAACCAGGCCAAACAACGCTCGGCTAGTCGAGAAACAGCCGACCGAGGCAAAGATCTGGTCATTATTGACCCCGGAGACCTGAGCAAACCCCTTGGCTGTAAGACAGGCCTTGTACTTGTCCAGTGACCCATCTGGCTTCCACTTTCGCCGAAGGACCCACTTGGCGTCGACGGCCTTTCGGCCGGGGGGAAGGTCGACAAGCTCGTAGACCTGATGTTGCCCGATCACGTAATGTTCCTTGGTGCATGTAGCCTCCCAGTGTGCAGCCTCGGGAGACTCCCGGGCCTCACGTAGGGTGGATTGGTCCGCTAGTCGCTCTGTGGGGCAGATAGTGAGGGCGAGTGCATCTCGTACCCCAGGTGGCAAGTGCATGAGAGTGGCCGCAATGGCATGTCAGTGCTCCTGATGGAGCAAGGCGTAGCCAAAAGCCAACCCTGGATGCAGGTCAATGATGACTGAAAAAGTGGCCAGGCCAAGCGCCTTGGTGCCAAGGTCCCCACACACGACTGTTGGAGTGGATCTGCCAGGAGGCATAGAGCCTCGTGGGATGACAGGGGGTCGTGGCACCAAAGGGCACAAGGAGGCAGCCTGCGTGCTCAATGTTGGCTTGGGTTGGAGGCTCCCTCCCGGACCACGTGTGTAGCGCGTCGACACTGACGGGGCAGCCGGCCCGGTGAAGGTGGCAAACTCGGACGAGGCAGCCGACCCGGAGGAGGTGGCTGACACGGACGGGGCAACCGGCCCTAAGGGGCTGGCGGACACAGGCGGGGCAGCTAGCCCTGAGGAGCTAGCATACAAGGACGGGGAAGCCGGCCCAGAGGGGTTGGCTGACACGGGTGGGCTAGAGGGGCTGGCTGACACGGGCGTGGCAGCCGTTCCTGAGGGACAAGCGGACACGGGCGGGGCAGCCGGCCCGGAGGGGCTGGCGACACGGACGGGGCAGCCAGCCTGGAGGGGCTGGCAAACACGGGCGGGGCAGCCGGCACGGAGGAACTCGCGGGCACCGGCGGGGCAGCCGGTCCTGAGGGGCTGGCGGAAACGGACGGGGCTTCCAGCCCGGATGGGCTGGCGGACACGGACAAGGCAGCCGACCCGGAGGGGCTGGCAGACACAGGCGTGGCAGCCGGCTCTGAAGGGTTAGCGGGCGTAGATAATTGGATGCCTGGACACGACTAAACGGAGGATGGACCCACCACTCTGCCACGCGACAAGAGGAACATAGACACGCCGGAGCGAACGAGATCATGGGAAATAGGTCCTCAAAGAAGAGGGTGTCCCGTGACTTGACTATGCATTGCCGGGAAGGATCCCAGAAGCGCCATGCCTTTGACTGATGCGAGATGCCGAGGAAGGTGTAGGGTTATCCATGAGGTTCGAGCTTGTTGTCCCGGTGTAGGGCAGGCAACCACACAATGGCCACGCAACCCCAGACACGAGCCGGGCGAAGATCGGCGCGCTTGCTGCACAAGTGCTGGTATGATGTAGAATGGCCGGAAAGGGGTCCGTGAGGAATCCGGTTCTAGACCCATGTCATGTAGGTCATGGCCTCGAAGTAGAACCCATCGGAGAGACCAGACTCGACCCGCATGGTGCTGACGGCGTCAGCCATGGTGCGGTTCTACCGTTTGGAGACACCGTTCTAGGCTGGCGTGTACGGCGCCGACGTCTCGTGATGGACGCATAGGGATGGGAGGAAGAGTGTAGTCCCCTCCATAAACTCGCCACCGTGATCAGATCGGAAGTGGCGGAGAGGGCGACCACACTTGCGCTCAGCACGGACCAGCCAGTCCCTAATGGTGGAGGCAACATCGCTCTTCTATCCAAGAGAGAAGACCTAGCGGTAGCGGGAGTAGTCTTCGGTGAAGGTCAGGACGTTGCGTCCATGCTCCCTGATGGACTCTGTCGGAAGGGGACCAATGACATCAGAATGGACCAGGTCCAAGGGTCCGGACGCGCGAGAGACTGACAGGGGGTAGGTAGACCGGTGCATTTTCCCCTGAGCACAGTCAATGCACTCAGTGGGACACAGCAAAGGAAACCCTTGCCTGGATGCATGCAAAGCATGCTGTCGATAGCAACAGAGTGGACGTGGCAAAGGCGGCGGTGCCGGAGACGTGTGTGCTGCGGAGAGAGTGAACTGGTGACAAACACATGGCCAGTGTTGGCAGGTGGCGAGGAGATGTAGGAAGGTGCAGACAAGAGCGGCACGTGCCACAAGTTACCACGGGCGGTGGCATGTAGGACGACACGACCAGTCGGACGCAACAACACAGTGTCAACACCACCGGAGTGTAGGAAGTCCATGCTCATGCGGTCAAGTGTGGTGACAGACAGAAGGCTAAGCTCAAGACCAGGGACGAAGAGGACATCGGTCACAAAGACATCGCCAGTAGGACCATAGAAATGAACGACACCGACGACACGAATGGGTAAGACCTGACACGAACCCGTCCAAACTCCAGTGACATCTGTGACGGGGCCAAGGACACAGAAGGCCCCGCATGAGGCCATCATGTTATGGGTGGCCCAAGAGTCGATGATCAAGGTCTCAGACGCATCCAGGATAGGTGTCGCCAGATCATGAGCAGTCACGTGGTAGTGAGAAAGGGACGCAGACGCTGTGGATGGGGGTGCAAACCGTCACTGCTAGTCATCCAACCAGGTGACATCATCCCCAAACAAAGCAGGTGGGGAGGACATGACAGAGGACAAGGTGGACCAAGGTACAGGGCATGACCGTAGCACAGATTCTGTCATACAAGGCAGTGCAAGAGAACCAGCAACAATGCAACTCGCACTTCCCTTGCGAGGAGGGTGAGGAAGGTCGAGCTGGAGTGCGATGAAGTTCTTGAGCTAACGCTCGTGAGCGGAGGGTCCGACGGAGTACACCAACTACGGCGTGACGGCACTGGAGTCCAAGAGGGAGGAAGGCGCCAGTGACGCAGGAGCGGGCATAGACGGTTGCTGATGAAAGTGCGGTGGAGCTGTCGCGGGTGGCGCGGATGTTGTAGGAGCAGCGACAATCACTGCAGCGGTGGCTAAAAGACGCTCGCACTAGCGACACATGGTGGTGATGACGTACGCCTCGTATGTTGGGAGTGGAGATGTGCACCACTCGTGGCCTGACTGACCACAGTTATGACAGACAAGGCTGTCGCCGCCGGATCCACTAGACTGCTGTTGTAAGTCCTTGCCCTTCTTTCCCTTGCGCTTCTCCTTACCAAACGAGGAGGCACCTCCAGAGGGCGATGCTGCTACGGGGGTAGCAACGGCCACTGAGGTGATGGCAAGAGATGCAAGGGACTCCGTGTGCTCGATACATGACTCCAAACAAGCCTCCTTGATACAGAAGAAGAGCTCGTATGCCCAGGGCATGAGGGTACCCCGGACGGCCATCACGTCGAGAACCTCCTGGGAGTAGTGAATGAAGACATCGGAGAAAACGTCGGTGGCTCCATGCTTGATGGTCAGAAGCGCAGAGAGAGGGGATGGTGCAGCGTCTCGGAGGCAGCGTAAGATGTCCTCTATGCGCAGCCAGTAGGAGGTGACCATCTCGGTCTCCCCCATGCGTAGGGAGTTGAACTCTCGGAGCAAGCGACTGGTCTCGTCCTCGCTAGAGAGGCGATGAGGGTGCATGAGTATGTGCCATGTAGCTGCGGGGTCAAGGAGGCTGGCAATGGTGAAGTTGTCAAGGAAGGGCTCGAGGGCAAGACGTGCAGCTCGAGGGGCAACCGGGATGAGGGTACGCATGGCGCGACCGGCGTCATATACCTGTTCGGCCTGAGTGGCATCCAAGGATAGGATGTAGTAGGGCCAGAGGCCCTCACCCTGTGCCCAGATCTGGAAGGTGAGCTCCCAGCTCCGGAACTACTCCCTAGTCTCAAGCGGTGGCTGTGGGTTTCGAATTCCTTTGGCCTACGGTCGGCACCCAAAGAGGGGCCTAGGACTGAGGTTACAGTCTGCGGTTGGCGCTAGGTGTATTGTTGTGCCAGGTACTGCGTGGCATAAGATATCCCGGGGCTCGCATACCTAGGTGGAGCAAAGGGTGCTTGCAGATGCTACTGCTCTAGTTGCTGATGTTGTTGTTGATACTGCTGCTTCAGCTGTTGCTGTGATAGATGTGTTGGCGGCTGTAGTGCCGCTAGTTGTTGTGTCAGCGTTTCGAGTTTCTGGCGCAAGGTGGCGAGCAAATCTGTCGAGCCAGCATGATCAACGACAGAGCCTACGAGGTGTTGGTGCTACTGTGTCTGATGCAGATGCTACAACGGCGGATTTTGCTACAGTTGCTGCTGCTGCTGCTGTTACTATAGTTGCTATTGCGGCATCTGCTGTTGTTACTGCTACGGCTGCCGCTATTCCTGCTACTGTTGCAGTGGCGGCAGCTGGTGCAGATGCTGCTGCTGCTACTGTTGCGGTGGCTACTATTGCAACTACTACAGCTGCTGTTGCTCCTGCTGCTGTTGTTGCAACAGTGGCGGCAGTTGCTACTACTGCTACCGTTGCAGTTGCTGCTCCTACTGCTACTGCTACTTCTGTTTTGTTGTTGTAGCTACTACTGCTGCTACTACTGATGTTGTTGCAGTTCCTCTTACTTCTGCTAAGCACTACTGCTCCTGCAAGCTGCTATTGCTGGCTGCTGCTGCTAGCTACTAAGAGCTGCTGTTGCTACGATCTGCCATGAACTGCTGCTGCTACGCGTAACTGTTGCTGGCTACTGTTGCCACTGCTCACTACTACTTCAAGCTACTATTGCAGGCTGCTGCTACCTGTCTCTACACCATGTTGATGTCACCACGTGCGTCGTCGCCAGCAGGTGCCTGACGTGGATTGCCGCTCACCTCCTTGTGTTACACGTGGGGTTCAATGTTGCCGGAAAAATCCGGCAGCATTTCCCCTGACCTTGTGGATGTGGGGAAAAACAAGACGCCACCTCCAGGTGGGTCAATGCTGCCAGGAAAAATCCGGCAGCATTTTCCCTCAACTAGCTAGTATGGGGGTCTGCCGGCGTAGTCAGGAACCTGTACGCCAATTGTCTGTTGCTTTGCTGCGATGTTGCTCTGATACCAAGCTGGAAAATGTTCTAGTGTGCAGGTTGGGACAGCTGCGTTGTCGATGCAGCGTGCGGGCTTCCATGCTCGTTGCTTAGTCTGTTTCCCCCTTAGTCTTCCGCTCTAGAGTCTAAGTCTGAGTGCTCTGGGTTTGTTACTCAGAGACGTGCGCACCAGTGTTAGCACCAGATTGCAGCTCAAAACTGAAAATGAGACAGAATGGGAGACCCTTCCAAGAACTAGCCTCCCCCAGCTCTGTAGAACTTGTCACTCAGTTCACCAGGCAATCAGAAAATAGCTCTACTTTCAGACAGGCAGGTTTTCTCAGTGAGCCCTGCCAAACGGCCGATAGCCCAAAACCAGGGCGTCGTCCGTATTGTCTTAAAACTGGACCATACGATAATACGCACGCTACGAACGCAGCCGTGTGGTCAGAATCAGCTAGATAATTGTTGTCAAGAGTTATAGCCACCTAAACCTTGTTTGCCTCTACTCTCGTCCCCGGAACAAACAGTGCCTGAAACTCATGCAACTTGGACCCTATGCATGATACAGTGCTCCGAATGCAATAGTGCAGTCAAATACAGCACTGGACGCGTGCAAACATCAAAAGCAGTGATAGAGACTGCCGAGCAGGTTGGGGCAGTTACGTTGCTGATGCAGTGTGCGGGCTCCCACGCTTGTTGCTTAGTCAGCTGCCCCCTCAGTCTGCCGCTCTAGATTGTAAGTTTGAGTGCTCTGTATTTGTTACTCAGAGATGGGAGCGAGAGTGTTAGCGCCAGAAACCAGCTGGAAACTGGAAGTGACAGATTCAGAAACAATGATTTGCAACAATGGAAGATCCCTCCAAAATCTAGCTCTCCCCGAACTCTGTAGAGCTTATTACTCAGTTTCTAAGCCAATCAGAAAATAGACCTATTTTCTGGCGGACAGGTTTTCTTGGTGAGCCCTGCCAGACAACAGACAGCCCAAACCCGGGCGTCGTCCGTTTTGCCTGAAAACTAGACCATACCATAATATGTATGCTGCAAACGTAGTCGTGCGGTCAGAATCAGCTAGAAATATATCAATGAGGAGTTATGGCTACCTAAACCTAGGCAACATCTACGCTAGTCCCCGGTGCCAACAGTGCCAGAAAATCATGAAACTTGGATCCTAGGCATGACATAACGCTGCAAACACAACAGTGCAGTCAAGGACGGCGCTGGACATGTGTAGGAAACATATGCAGTGACAGTGCCTGCTGGTGACACGATTGCCAAGGAGGTCTGCTGATGGAGCTAAGCACGAAGGAGGGAGGAGGCTCCAACAAACTGCGTGTAGACCTTAACGTGCGTTGGCTCCACCGGACAACACTCCATCAGCGTCACGTCTCGCTATCAGTCATCTGCACGCTGATGTACACAAGCCGGGAGGACACAACAGAGTACAAGTGAGAGATTTTGGATAAAAACCAACACTTCCCCATGACTCACAGGCAGAGTGCACATGGACGGGCTGAGAGCACGAAGACCAAGAGGACACGGAGAGGGAGAATCTTGCGGATGCACACCGACTGCACTCACAGTCTTCTTGAACGAGTCACGCTTCAACGCCTTGGTAAAATCAGCCAGCTCCTGTGCTGTCTCAACCCACACAAAGCTGATGCTACCGTCATGCAACAACAAATGTATATAGTGATACTCGACATTGATGTGGTTTGTGTGAGTGTGGTGTACGCCGTCATTGTCAGCAATGGCCATGGCACTTTCATTGTCACAGTGCAACGTAATGGACAGGATTGACTCATGCAACTCACACAACACGCGGCGTAGTCACCCACTCTCACAAGTGCCAGAACCAAGGGCCACATACTCAGCCTTAACATTGTGACGCACAATACAACCTTGCTTGCCGCTGCACCAGGACACAACCGTTCCACCAACAAGGAAGATCCAGCCGGTACGACTCTTTCCGTCTGGACCGTTAGCCCAGTCACTATCGGTGAATCCCGTCGCCACAACAGATAGCTGTCGATGGAACATGAGGCCTCGCAATGGGGTAGAAATGACATAGTGCAGTACTCGGATCACGGCCTCAAAGTGGAGGTGACGCGGCTCCTGAGAGAATCGTGTGAGGAGGCTGACAGCAAATACAATGTATGAACAAGCCGTCCTCGCCGGGAACATCAGTGACCCAATGACGCACAGATGTGTGGTCACGTGTATTGGCTCCCCCACCACGGCTGTATCAGAGCTCTTGAGCATCGCATGACCATTGGGCGACATGGGTGAGGATGCTCTCGGCACGAGGGACAGGTCCTCAGCGAAGCACCCAGACAAGGTCTGGAAGTAGGCGGCTTGATGGACATGTAGGATGCCCACGGAGTGATCATGCTCAAGCTCCATGCCCAGAAAGACTCATCCTGGCCCAAGGTCCATGTGGTAGGCAGCATGTAGCAAGTCCTTGACCCGCTGGATGGCAGCTGCATCCGGCGATGCGATGAGCTGGTCGTCAACATAGACCAGAACAGCGACAAGGGTCTCACCTCGCGGACTGGTGAATAGCGCGGGGTCGGCAAAGCTGCGAATGAGCGCCGCTGAGAAGCGTACAACTAATCTCCTAGTTCCAGCAGCGCAGTGACTGCTTCAAGCCATAGAGGGCCTTCCGCAGCTTCTAGACCTTACCGCAGCCATCGTCAAAGCCTGGAAGCTACACCATGTAGAGCTCCTCGCCCTCCGGTGAACCATGGAGAAAGGCGTTGCTCACATCCATCTGATGGAGTTCCTACCTGTGTTGGGCAACCAGGTTGAACAATGTCTGGCTAGTGAAGAACCAACCGACCGGGATGAAGATCTGGTCATAGTCGATCCCAAGGACCTGAGCAAACCCCTTGGTTGTGAGAGGGGCCTTGTACTTGTCTAGGGACCCGTCTGGCTTTCACTTTCGCCGAAGAACCCACTTGGCACTGATGGCCTTACAGCCCAGGGGGAGTTCGACAAGCTCATAGATGTGGTGTTGCCAAATGGCGACAAGCCTTTCAGCGCATGCAGCCTCCAAGTGAGCAGCCTCAGGAGACGCCCAAGCCTCACGTAGGGTGGCAAGGTCCTCCAGTCGCTCTGTGGAGTGGACACTGAGGACGTCCATGTCTCATGTCCCTGGTGGCATATGCAAGAGTATGGCCAGAACGGCATAACGGTGCTCCTGATGGAGCAAGGCATAGCCCAAAGTTAACCCTGGATGTAGGTCAGTGATGACTGACAGTGTGGCCAAGCCATGTGCTTTGGTGCTGGGGTCCCTACTCACAACTGTGGAAGTGGGTCTGACATGAGATGAGGAGCCTCGTGGGATGAGAGGGGGTCGTGGCACGAGAGGACGTGAGGAAGCGACCTGAGTGCTCACTTTCGGCCTGAGTCTAAAGCTCCCGCCCAGACCACGTGTGTAGCGTGCCAATACGGACAGGGCAACCGGCCCTGAGGGACTGGCGGGCACGAACGGGGTAGCCAGCCCCCAGGGGCTAGCAAACACGGACGGGGCAGCCGGCCCTGAAGAGCTGGTGGACACGGACAAGGCAGCCAGCCCTGAGGGACTGGCAGATACGGACAGGGCAGCCGGCCTTGAGGGGCTGGCGGGCAAGGACAGGGCAGCTGGCGCTGAGGGGCTGGCGAACACGGATGGCGCAGCTGGCCATGAGGGGTTGGCGGTCATGGACGGAGCAGCCGGCCCTGAGGGGCTGGCGGGCACGCACGGGGCAACCGGCACTGAGATGCTATCGAACACGGACGAGGCAGCCGGCTCTGAGGGGCTGTCAGACACAGATGGGGCAGCGTGCTCTGAGGGGCAGTCGGACACATATGGGGCAGCCGACGTAGACGGACCCGTGGGCGCAAACGATGTAAAGCCCGGGTGCGGCTGGACGAAGGACGGACCCACCACTCCCCCACGCAACGGGAGGAACATCAACGCGCCGGAGCGAACGAGGCCGCGGGGAAACAGGTCCTCAAAGAAGAGGGAAACAGGTCCCGTGACTCGACGATGCAGTGCCGGATGGGATCCCAGAAACGCCATGCCTTCAACTGATGCGAGACACCAAGGAAGGTGCAAGGATGGTCGCGAGGCTCAAGCTTGCCACCCTGGTGTGGGACAGGCAACCACACGATGGCAACACAGCCCCAGACCCGGGCCAAACGCAAGTCGGCTCGGTCCCCACACCAGTGCTAGTATGGTGTGGATTTACGGGGAATGGGTCCGTGGGGAATCCGGTTGCAGAACCACGTCATGTAAGTCATGGCCTCGAAGTAGAAGCCGTAAAAGATGCCGGATTCGACCCCCATGGTGCGGACAACGTCGGCCATGGTGTGGTTCTAGCGCTCAGAGACGTCGTTCTAGGCAGGCGTGTAAGGCGCCAACGTCTCATGATGGACACCAAGGGAGGCAAGGAAGAGTGTGGTTTCCCCCAGAAACTCACCTCCACGATCGGAACAGAAGCGGCGGAGGAGGCGACCACACTTGAGTTCAACACGGACAAGCCAGTCCCGTATGGTGGGAGTGACGTCGCTCTTCTGCCGAAGGCAGAAGACCCAGTGATAGCTAGAATAGTCGTTCGTAAGTGTCAGGACATAACGACCATGCTCGCCGACGGACCTCGTTGGGAGAGGGCCCATGACATCAGAGTGGACCAAGTCAAGCGGGGTGGTCGTTCGAGAGGCAATGAGGGTGTAGGTGTAACGGTGTATCTTCCCCCGAGCACAATCAATGCACTTGGTGGGACACGGTAGAGGCAAGGTGGCTGGGTCAAGGCCCGTGGCTGGCTACGAACGAAGCATGCTGTTAAGAGCGACGGAGTGGACAAGACAGAGGCGGCAATGCAGGAGACGCATGTGATGCGGAGATAGTGTGCTAGTAACAAACTCGTGGCTTGTGTCAGCCAATGAGGAGGGGAAAGAGGTAGGAGCGGACAGGCACAGTACGTGCTACAAGTTGCCACTGGCGGTGGCATGCAAAACGACATGACCTTGCGGACGCAACAACACAGTACCCATACCACGCAAATGCAGGACAAACAAGAAGCTGAGCTCAAGGCCAGGGATGAAGAGGACATCAGTCACGAAGACATCACCAACATGACCGCTGAAACGAACGGCGTCGACACCATGAATGGGTACCACCTGACCACAACCTGTCCAAACCCTGGTGACATCGGTGACGGGACCAAGGACACTAAAGGCCTCACGCGAGGATGTCATGTGATGGGTGGCCCCGGAGTCAATGATCCAGGTCTCTGACGGACCCTGGACCAGTGTGGCCAGGTCGCTGACAGTCACATGGGAATGGCTGAGTGACGCTCACGCGGTGGACGGAGGTGCAAACCGGGACTGCCAGTCATCCAGCCAAGCGACGTCATCACGAAGAGGCATGACAGAGGATGGTGCAGACAAAAAGACAGGATACAACTTCAGAACAGACTCTATCATGCAGGGTGGGGAGGTACTAGCGACTACGCAACTCGCACATCCCTGAAGAGGAGAGCGAGGAAGGCTGAGCTGTAGTGTGATGAACTGCTCCAGCTGACGCTCGCGAGTAAAGGGTCCGACGGAGTAGGCCTACTACGGTGTAATTGTGTCAGAGTCCAGGAAGGAGGAGGGATGGTTGCGGGCACAGATGGTTGCAGAAGATACTACGGTGGAGCTGTTGTGAGCAGTGAAGGTGTAACAGGAGTAGCGATAGTCACGACAGTGGTGGCAAGGCGAAACTCGCGCTGGCGACGCATGGTAGCAATGACGCGAGCCTTGTCAATCGAGAGAGGACACATATACCACCCGTGTCCTGACTGGCCACAGTTGTGGCAGGCAAGGCTGGAGCCGTCGGATCTGCTAGAGTGCTACCGAGGGCCCTTGCCCTTCTTGCCCCTGCGCTTCTTCTTGCCTGACGAGGTGGCGATGAAAGACGCCACTGCTATTGGGGCGGCAACGGCCATGGAGGCGACGGCAGGAGAGGCGAGGGACTCTGTGCGATGGATGTGTGACTCTTGACGAGTCTCTTCGATGCAGACGAAGAACTCGTTTACCCAGGGCATGAGGGTACCTTGGGCAGCCATCGCAGTGAGGACGTCCTGGGAGTAATGGACGAAGACGTAAAAGAAGGGGTCGGTGGCGCCGCGCTTGATGGTCAAAAGCGCGGAGAGAGAGGGGTGGCGTGCATGATATCCTCTACCTGCTGCTAGTAGGAGGGGACCATCTTGGTCTCCCCCATGTGGAGGGAGTTGAACTCCCGGATCAGGCGGCTGGTCTCGGCGTCACTGGACAGGCGGTGAGTGCACGTGAGTACGTGCCAAGCCGCTGCCGGATCAGGGAGGGCGCCAGTGGTGAGGTCGCCGAGGAAGGGCTCGAGGGTGAGACGTGTAGCTGGAGGGGCCACAGGGGTGAGGGCACGCACGACGCAACCACCGTCGTACACCTGGTCAGCCTGGGTAAAGTCGAAGGGAAGGACATAGTAGGGCCATAAGTTCTCGCCCTGTGTCCAGGTACAAAATCTGAGCTCCTAACTCCGAAACTGCTTGTTAGACTGAAGCGGCAGCGGCGGCGGGGTTTCGAAGTCCTTTGGCCTACGGCCGGCACCCAGAGTGGGACCTAAGACTGACGTCACCGTCTGCTATTGGCGTTGTGTGTGTTTCTGTGCCAGGTACTGCATGGCGTAAGTGATCGTAGGGCTTGCGTACCCGGGTGGAACAAAAGGTACTTGCCGACATTGTTGTTGCTGTTGCGGCGGCTACTACTACTGCTACAACGGGGGCTACTGATACTGCTTTTGCAACTGCTACTACGGCAGTAGTGGCAACAGCTGCACTATCGCTAGCTACTATGTCAGCGTTGCGAGCTGCTGGTGCAAAGCGACAAGTGGATCTGTCATACTAGTGTGACCTACGGTAGAGCCTGCAGGGTATTGGTGCTATTGTTGCTACTGCTGCTGCTGTTGTGGCTGCCACTACTACTACTGCTGCTGCTGCAGCTACTACTGCTCCTACTGCTACTGCTACTACTCTTTTGGCTGCTGCTGTTGCTACTACTACTGTCGCAGCTACTACTGCTACTGCTACTGCTACTATTGCTGCTAGTGTTGATGCTATTGTAGCAGCGATAGTTGTTGCTGCTACTTTTCCTACAACTACTGCAATTGTTGCAGGAACGGGGGTCCTCTAATAGAGGAGGATTCCTCTTCGTTCTCTGCCATGGTGTTTTGTGTCCCCTCCTTGTTCCCCCTTTTGTTTTTTTTGTGCTCCGGTTGTCAGTAGTGACATTAGTAATGATTTCAGCCTAGGATGAAAGCGTCAGCAACTGTTATTGCGTTATCTGCAGAGTTGCTGTTGTAGTTTTTTTTGTTGCTGACATCTGTGGTGATGTCATTAGTGATTTCAGCTAAGGATGGTTGACGTCAGTAGTGGCTGGTTCTTGAGCCGCTGCTGTGTTAGCTGGAGGACACCTACTACTACTGTTGTAGCTGTTGTTGCTACCGCTGTTGCTGCTATTGCTACTACCGCTGCTACTACTGCTGCTAGTGGTGGTCTGCTGCTACAGCTTCTGCTACTGCTCTTGATGTTGTTGCTATGGCTGTTGGTGTAGCAGCAGCTGCTACTATTGCTACAGTTTTTGCTGCTGTTGCTATTGCAGCTATTGTTGTAGTAGCAGCAGCTACTACTACTGCTACTGCAGCTGTTGTCATTGCTGTAGCGGCTATGGTGGTGGTAGTAGCCGCTGTTGGGCCACCAGTGGGTGGGTGGTTTTTTTGTGTTCTCCTTTTCCTCTTTGTTCGGTGGACTTGTCGTGGGCCCGATTTCCATGTTTTTGCATTGTGTGTCCACCGTTTGATGCCGGATGCATGCATGTGACAAGTCCTAACGACCGGCTTGTGATCTTGCACGTCTAGGTTCAGACAGCATAGCGTTCTGACATGTCTGCGCAGAGTTACAGCCAAAACCGTGGTTTTGGGCCAGTTTTAGTACAGATCTTGCACTGCCGCGTGCGACACCCGTCGTACGCTGCGGCAGGTACTTATGCCATGGACCATTCATTTGTCATTTCTCCCTATAAATGCTATTGAAGCATTTTGACACTTTGCCTTGTGTCTCCTAGCTAGACCCTTGCCGTTGTGTGCACGACCTATGACTGTCGTCACCATCTGACGAGGCACTGACGCCTTGTCGGCGGCTGTGTCGCTAGGAAGCTTCCACGCATCTTCTCATGGTATCAGAGTAGTGAGACACTTCTTGCCGAGCAGTGCAGCAAAGACGCAGCAGAGTAGCACTAGTGAGCATCACCGTTGTTGCCAATCCACAGGGACCTGCCGACGACACCGACTGCCGGCGACGTCACCCACGTGACAGTGCATCAGCAGCAGCCGCTAGCAGCAACACGTGACACCTGCATCAGGTGGCAGCCGCTAGCAGCTGCTGGAATTGGCACTAGCAGCGGCCGCAGCAGGCCACAGCCGCGGCACGTGGCGGCTGGCAGCAGCAACAGCAGCACACGGCAGTAGTACCGTGCTGCAGCAGCAGCTCGTAGCAAGAGCAGCACACAGCAGCGCTGCGCAGCGGGTGCAATGACGACGGGTAGTAGTAGCTTGCAGCAACAGCAACACCAGCATACAGTAGTAGCAGCGTAGTAGAGCAGCAGCGCAGCAGAAACCCCACGGTGTGACCTTGGATCCCTGCTGGTCCTCGGTGTACCACATAGAAGCCAAGGATCCCCACATGCAAGCGAGGCGCAGGTCACCACGGTGGCCAAACGAGAGCTTGCGCAAGTCCAAAAGGCAATGATAAGAAGGCAGAGGCAGTTGGATTTGTTTGGGTAAACAATGTCGAGATTCTAGAGGCCACATCAAGCCGGCCCGCAGAAAAAACGTAGGGGTTCCGGAACACTAAGTAACAGCTTTCCGGCCAGAAGAGTTGTCCGACAAGCAGCAGGGAGGTAAACCGAGACTGCTTCTCCACAGAAACAATCAGCAGTCAACCACGGCATTGGCTGACAGGCTAAGCCATCACCAGGGTTCAGTGGTCTCTTGACCTTACAACGGCAAAGAGGGCAAAACAACTCAGGAGAGAATAATGGGGAAAACATGGTGGGGAGAAAAAACAGACAGGGCACCGAAACAAAAAGATAGAGGTAAACAGGGGGGACACTAGGAAGGGGAAAGTGGGGCAGGGCGGGGTGGGGCGGGGCGGCCGGGGGGGTGGGGGATTGGGGAATAGAAGAAAGGAGGGAAGGAGGTATTGAGGGAGGGAAGGAATGAGAGGAGGGAGGCAGGGAGAGAAGGAGGGAAGGAGGGAGAAAGGGAGGGAGGTAGCTAGGTACCTGCAGGTGCGATGCGATGTTGTGACGCGTGAGAAATCCAACATTCATGATCTCGAGGATGCGTGCCGGAATGGCCTTCTCCACACCCAATTGCTCCACCGCAGCCACAAAGTGTCGGTGCAGCTTCGGAGTACAGTCCACCTGTAGAAAAACCATGTAAGCAGGCACGACGGAACTAAATCGGACATTTTACATTTTTAAGAGCCAGTGCAGTTTTGAAGGGTTGCCGGAAGGCAAGCTGTATACTTCATTTTCAGTAGGAGAAGGAGTAGGCGCAAGAGCGTAAGCTGGTGGTGGGGAAGTAGCTGGGGGAATTCAAGCAGTGAAGTCCATTCAAGCAAGTAGACTAGACAAGACCGTACAAAGGGTAGCAAGCAGGAAGATGCATTTGCTTGAGATTTACACACTTTGACCTTCCGCTTTGCAGGCTCTGCGTTTGGCGCCACACTGTCAGGGCTAGTGGTGGCGCTCTTGCCGCCACTGCTCTTTGTTGGGCTGACGTCCGCGTCGACCCTGCGACGGCCGCCACTGCTGCTACTGCTGCTGCTGGCACCATCCTATGCGAGTGGCTGAGAGTCAGTCTGTTTCAGATGGTGCTGCTACTTGAGCTGCTCCTGCAGCTGCTGCTGCTGCTCATGCAGCTGCCGGTGCAGTTGCTCTTGTTGCTACTTCTCCTGCTGCTGGTGATCCTGGATGTGATCATCGTTGTCGCAGCTTTGAGCATTGGCTTCAGAGGTGTCAGGTTTGCACTCCAACAGAGTCTCCGCCGGATGCTCATCACCTGCCAAGTGCTGCAACTGCTGCTTCTATTGGTGTTGAAGCATCTTCTACTGCTACTGAAGCAAAATGTGTTGGTTCCTTCTCTGCTGCTACATGATTTGCTGGTGTTGCTTTGGCATTTGTGGCTCTTGCTACGGCCCGCTCACACCAGCACTTACCACTGAAGCGGCAGGAGAAGATGAGGGAGGTGGCGGTGTAGTAGTTGCTCCCGTGCCGGATGGCGCTAAAAGAGCGGCAGCAGGTGGTTCAGCAGCAGCAAATGAGGGTTCTGTTGTGCCAGATATGTCAGTAATACAAGGGGCCAGACGGACCATCGGAGCACACAACCCCAACATCCTGGACTGGCAAGGACTGACCAGAGCCTGTGCAAACAGAGCGAACAGACGCCACAGGACCAATGACAACAAAGTCACTACGACGCCATGTCATGTGGTAAGTGGCACCTGAATCGATGATCCAAGTGCCACCCAAATCACAACTGGAGGACGTCACGGTGCATAGGGTAATGGAACACTTAGCTGCAGACGGGCGCTCGGCAACAGAGGGGGGAGAACGACGAAGGGCACACAGGTGAGACTCAAAAATCCAATCTGTACTGTCAGGCCCATCATCATCACATGCTAGCTGTACTCCCCCACTCGATTCACCACGAGAGACGAGAATAGACGAACAAACTGTCTGTGAACCACTCCGTTGTGACGACACACTCGCACCTCCCTGAGAGCGAAGCGCCAGGAGCTGACAGAGCTCGGTGATGGTGCGGTCACGGGGGTCCGGGTCTCCGCCGCTCGCGGGCGGGGAAGCGGGAACAACTGCGGTCGTGGTCGAGGCCCGACCAAAGGCTGTGCTGCTTGACGTAGACCATTGTGCTTGTGGAGCCTAAAGACCGCGAGTGATCTGCACCCACTCGAGCGGCTGCTGGCACTCGATGAAGCGGTAAGCGCCTCCACAATTGTAGCAGTGAACAGTGCGTCCAATGCTATCGCCTGATGCTTGCTGCTGTTGTGAATACTCCTGGGCCGAGCCACACTTCTTTTTGCTTTCCCCGTGCTGTTGCCACACCGTGCGTCTGAGTCGGGGTAGCTCGGGTGGAAGGGGAAAAGGAGGGCGTGCCAGCGGATGGAGAAGTGAACTGCGAGAGAGGCGTCGGTGGTGACGCAATGACCGGTGCAGCAAGTGAACTCTCCTGGTGGGCGACGGCTGCCTCACGAGCGGATGTCACCTGGAGGAAAAGCTGATGCGCCCAAGGGAGAAGCTAAAGGGAGGTGGAGAAGGGCTTGAGCATGGCATCGCTGTACCTCGTGAAGATGTCGGCATGCTTAAGACAGACTCCGATCATGAGTGTGCAAAGCGCACACAACTGTGTCCCTCCTACGGTCCCAAGGTGCATGTAGATGCGCATGGCGCACCGCCAATAAGCGGCTATGAGCTCGGCAGGTCCCTGACAAAGGGAGTGGAAGGCACGGATGTGAGCCGCGCGGGTGGCGTTCGTTTCAATAGCAAGCAAGGACAATGCCAGCTCCCAGCCCCGACGTGGGTAAGCACCCGCGCCTGTGTCGGCCTCTCCGAGGAAGGGGCAAAAGTCCACGACAGTCTCGCGAGGCATGGCGTAAAGGAGTCCGCGTATCGCCCGAGCCGCTGTTAGCACCTGAGCACGGTCCGTAACCTGGTATTGACTGTGGTAGTAGGGCCAAACCCCCTCTGAAGTGACCCAGACCTGGAAGGGGGTCTCCCAATAGTCAAAGCCGTCCTTGCTGACATATTGTGGGGGCGGTGTCTCGAAGTCCTTAGGTTGCCGCTCCGTAGGGAGAGCAACCACAGGATGGGAAAGATGAGGGACGGGGAAGACATCGGGATGGGGAAAGTTGCCGAGGTCGGTCTCAGGCGAAGATCAGATCTCCGGGAACAGGGAACCTGAACGCGTCTACAACTGGCGAAGACGCTCCTGAAGTACGCGAATCTCCCTCTCAGGAGTGTCATCGTCCATGCTCGGCATATCAGGGTCCTCCTCCGAAGGATCAAGAAGTGGCGGGTCCTTTGCCCTTGTCACCGGTCGGAGCCATGTCAGCGCTCAATATGGGCCAAATGTTAAAAATGCTCCGAACAAGAAACCGACAACGTTTCTCGACAAGTTGAAACGTTCAAAAAAATTAACGTTTTGACCCCAAAAATGCTTACGTCAGCACAGCCGATGATGATGTCAGCGTTTCTTACGCTAGCGAAAAAATGCTAGCTTTTTTCGCTAGCGTATTTTAGGCAAGCAATTTTTTTTGGAAGGTCACGCGAACTCTGCGTGACTGGTGGGGGTGACCTCGTCACCCCCTGCTCGCGGCTGCGCAAGGGCTGCGCAGTTTCTATGCAGCAGAAACTGCGCAGCAGCTACAATGCTACTACTGCGCTGCTGCAATGCTGCTGCTCTGCTGCTGCTGCTTCTTTGCTGCTGTGCTGCAGTCGCTGCAGCAGCTGCAATGCTGCTGCTATGCTGTTGTTGCTTCCGCTGCTGCTGCTGCTGCTGCGCTGCTATTGCTGCTCGCAACTGCTGATGCCGTCGCTGCTGCGAGCTGCTGCCGCCGCTGCGCACTGTCAATGCTCGCAGCCGCCGTCGCAAGCTGCTGCTGCGAGATGCTACTCCTTTTTTGGGTTACATAGTAACCCTTTGTTTTCTTTCTTTTGTGTGTTTGTGCCGCAAGAAAATTGTGATCGGTGGATCGGTCATTTTTCTGACGTATCCACCAATCAAGGTGCAAGAATTTGTAGGATTGTATGCCCCCCCACGTCTGCGGACGCACAGCTTAGGTCGACCCAGTACAAAAAAAATCATGGATATTGACCTAGATGTCCGGAAAGACCCCGGATAGTAAGGAATGACCAGTCCGACGACAGAGCTACAGGGAAAGGTCTGAACGTTGGGTTGGGTCCAACCTTGGCCTCGCCCTGTCCTCTTTCACGGAACTGGTCGTCATGACAATCTCTTTTGACTCGTGAACCCGGCTTCAAATAAGGTCCAATGCAATTGAAAGAAAAGAAATTCAACCACCGTCGTAGAAGATGGTAAATATATTACATTCGGCCTATAATTGCGTCATGTTTGTTTTCATAACATAATGAAACATTCAGAACTCATCCACTTTGTCATAGGTATATTTTTGTGAAGTTCATCACAAATATATGAAACAAGAATGTTCACGATAGAAGAGCAAATTCATCTCATTAAAATAGATTCATCGTGAGACAAAACAAAACTCATGAAAAAAACGAGAAGAAATGCCTTTTGAGGTTCTTCTTCAATGTGTTGGTGAATTGTTATACATAAAGTTGTATTGGAAAGCGCATTTGTTCAATTTTTGGTTGTTTTTATTTCCAGCTTTTACATCCACACAAGCTGGAATAAATCCAGCATAGCTAGAGCTAATTTAGGAAAATTTTGCCCAAACCATACACAATGTTTAAGAGCACGCATGGACAAAAAAACAAAAAAAAATACTTTGAACGAATGCGGGTGACAGTTTGGCAATCCATTTACAACTAGATTTCGATTCCACAGACGAGGTAAAGTCTCATGGCAAACCTTCCATAATGTGGTCCGAATTGCAGACAGGTATTTAGCCTCTTAAGAGATGCTAATATGAATACGTTTGCTCGGTTGCTATGTAACCCTATGCACACTTTGCGTGCAACACCTACCTCTTGTTTTTTTTTTTGTGTACAGGCTGGCAGCCAGACACGGCTGCTGCTGCCACCCGGTGCTGCTGCTGCTGCTGCTGCTGGTGCTGGAGCTAGTGAATGACGCAGCTCACCTGATGTGGTGGTGGGGACTAAGTGATGATGTCGTTGAAAACGGCTGCAACGACTCCCAGGATACAGCGACGGCGGTGACTCTGACTGCTGCTGCCGGTGCTGCGTCTCTGTGGCACAGCTCCGCGAGAGGGGTCTCGCTCCTCTGATGCCATGAGAAAATGCTTGAAAGCTTCTTACCAATATTGCCGCTGACTAGGCGTCAGTGCCTGGTCAGACAGTGACGAAATTCACAAGTCGTGCACACAACACCAAGGGTCTGCCTAGGGGACACAAGGGAAAGTGTCAGAATGCTTCAATAGCATTTGCAGAGATAAACTACAAATGGCAGGTCCATGGCATAAGTACCTTCCGCGGCGCACGGCGGGTGTTGCACGCGGCAGTGCAAGGTCTGTCCTAAAACCGGCCCAAAACCACTGTTTTGGCCGTAACTCTGCGTAGACAAGTCAGAACGCTACGTCGTCTGAACCTATACGTGCAGAATCTCAAGCCGGACGCTTGGACTGGTCACATGCATGCATCCGGCAACAAACGGTGCACACAATGCAAATCGGGCCCACGGCCAGTCCACCGATGAAATCCTACAAGCTGCATAAAAACTGCAGAAGGTCCCAGACAGCATCCAGGACTCTGGGGCGACCGTCGATCAGCTCCGAGCAGGTAGTCCACCGCCAGATGACGCCCCGGTGCCACCTGGGTCCGCACCAAGGATCTGCACGAGCATGCACACGGCCGAGTGGTCACAGTAAACTGTACAAGTCAACAGGAACGTCACAAATCACAACCAGAACCTCCTATCTCAGTCACTTGTATCCAGGGTTGATAGCAGTGTTATCAGTAGCGCGGTATACCGCGATTTTGTACCCCGGTACGGTATTTCTTTACCGTATTGGTACTACCCTTCTATCGTACCATAGTATTGTACTGCGATATTGTACTGCGGTACCAACTCGCAAACGAACATTCAATTGCAAGCACACCAATACTAAGTTACTGGTTGGGCAATCGAGCATTGTGTTTTGCAAGTGGATGAACTTCGACAAGATCACGCACGTCGATTGGAAAACTTAAATTTTCTAAATGTCCATTTTCATGAGATCATTGAACTTTCGTGCCCCTTAAAGGGATAACATCAACATCCTAATTCGAGATGCTCAAATCAAGGGTATTCCTTTCAGAATCTCCATGCATGTTTTCTCATCCGCTAGTCGACATCACTACGAGGAGCAAGTCGAAGTCGGAGGTCAAAGTCGCGGTTCATGGGATGTGGGTACGAGAAGTTATTCCAAGTTTTACACATATTGGGTTTTGATAGGGTTTCAGCATTCATCAGTGTGATGTTTCTTGTCTCTCATGTCTGTTGTGATTTGTGACGTTCCTGTCGACCTATACAGTTTACTGTGACCACTTGGCCGTGTCCATACCCGTGCAGATCCCTGATGCGGACCCTGGAGGCATCGGTGCATCATCTGGTGGCGGACTACCATCCTGGAGCTAACTGACGACCGTTCCAAAGCTCCTCGCGCTACCCGGGACCTCGTGTAGTTTTTCTACAGCACACAGGAGTTTATCGGTGGACTGGCCGTGGGCCCGATTTGCTTGTTTTTGTATTGTGTTTCCACCGCTTGATGCCGGGTGCATGCATGTGACCAGTCGTAGCGTCCGGCTTTTGATTCTGTACGTCTAGGTTTAGACGGCGTAGCGTTCTGATATGTATGCGCAGAGTTATGGCCAAAACAGTGGTTTTGGGCCGGTTTTAGGACAGATCTTGCACTGCCGCATGCGACACCCGCCGTGAGCCGCGGCAGGTACTTATGCCATGGACCTGTCATTTCTCAGCAAAGGCTATTGAAGCATTCTGACACTTTGCCTTGTGTCTCCTAGCCAGACCCTTGCCGGTGTGTGCACGACTTGTGACTGTCTTCACCGTCTGACCAGGCACTGACGCCTAGTCAGCGGCTGTGTCGCTAGGAAGCTTCCACGCATCTTCTCATGGTATCAGAGCGGTGAGACAATTGTCACCGAACTGCGTAGCAGAGATGTAGCAGAGCAGCAGCAGTGAGAGCCACAGCTGCAGCAGATCCATAGGGACCCGTCGACGACAGCAGACCGGCGTCAACGTCGCTCACCATCACCACATGAGACTGCAGTCGCCAACAGCATTCCGTAGCAGCAGCAGCAATGCAGCAGAGTAGCAGCATAGCAGCAGCGGCAGCAGCAGCGGCGGCAGCAGCGCACGGCGGCTGCACCACAACAGCAGCGTGCGGCGGCAGCAGCACAGCAGCAGCTTAACACTAGTGGTAGCAACAGCAGCGGCGACAGAAGTAGCTGCGGCGGCAGCAGCACAGTAGTAGCGCAGCAATAGCGGCAGCAGCAACGGTAGTAGTAGTTGCACACCAGCAGCAGTGGCAGCAGTAGCAGCAGCAACGCAACAGCAGCAGCGGTAGTAGGGCGTGGCGACTGCACTAGCGTGCAGCAGCCGCAGCGCGCAGCAGCAACAGCAGCGGCACGCGCCTGCTGCCACAACCGCATGCGCAGCAGCCAGGTGGCCGCTTTGCACGCAGCCGCACGGCTGCTGCTGCAGCTGACAACGCAGCAGCAGCAGCAACCAAGCGAAAGCTGCTGCGCAGCTTCCGCGCAGCTCCCGCGCGGATGCTGCGGAGCGGCCGCCAGCTCGTGCAACAGTCGCGAGGGTTGACAAAAAAAAAGGGAGGGCGAGCTGACATCAGCATTTTACTTGCTGACGTCATCAGGTCTTGCTGACATCAGCAAATTTCTGCTGACGTCAACACTTGCCTTTGTGAAATTTTTGGTCCGAGGGTCAAAAGTTGCCAGCGTTTCAACTTCTTGAGAAATGCTCACGTTTGAGCAATTCAACCACGTTGACGTCTTGGCCCATAATGAGCGACACCATGAATCCGCCCGACGAGAAGGGAAAGAGGGTACTAGATCCTTCTTCTTCCTCCTCAGGGGTCATGAGACCACGTTCATAGGCCATTGAGGACTTGCGGAGCCAGCAGGACAAGATGCGTCGCTTGTAGCATGAGCAGACTGACGCCATCCGTACACTTACCGAGCTTCTTTGAGGACATTCCACGCCTCCACGACAGATCCCTGAGGGAGCGGCCGGGGTCGCACTCTCTACACAGCAGTTAGCTCCAGCATCGGAGACAGGAGCTGGAGCCGACCTGCCACCTCTTCACCCTTATGATGTGGATCTAGACATTCCATGCATGGAGGGCGACTCCCCGGACCGCGAGATTCGTGTGCTTTAGGATCGTATCCACCAGATATAGACGAGCTGTCGGCCCCCACACACGTCTCGCTTTCCAGAGTTTTGATCGTCGCCTGATCTCCATCCCAGCGACTTTTCTCTTCCCAGCGTGTTTCCCTTCCCTCGTCCTTCTCCGCCTGTGGTTGCTCTCCCTACGGAGTGACAACCTAAGGACTTCGAGACGCCGCCCCCACGGTACGTCAGCGTGGACGACTTTGACTGCTGGGAGATCCTCTTTCAGGTCTGGGCCACTTTAGAGGGCGTGTGGCCCTACTACCATAGTCCGTATCAGACTACGGACCGAGCTCAGATGCTGACAACGGCTACGGCGATGCGCGGAATTCTCTATGCCATGCTGCGCGAAACCGTCGTTGACTTCCGCTCATTCCTTGGCGAGGCGGGCACAGGCACCGGCGCAGATCCACACGGGGGCTCGGACCTAGCATTGTCCCTACTTGCTGTAGAGACGCACGCCACTCACGTCGCGCACATCCGTGCCTTTCACTCCCTTCCCCAGGGGCCTGCCGAGCCTGCAGCCAACTACTGGCAACGCGCCATGTGCATTTACACGCACCTTGGGACTTCAGGAGGCACACAGCTGTGGGCGCTCCGCACGATCATGCTCGGGGTTTGCCTTGAGCGCACAGATATCTTCACGCATTACAGCGATGCCTTGCTCGAGCCCTTTTCAGCCTCACTACAGCTTCTTCCCTGGGCGCAACAACTTTTCCTCGAGATGACTTCCGCCCGTGAGGCAGCCAAGGCCTGTCAAGAGACCTCCATTGCTGCAGCAATCGTTGCATCACCACCGACGCCCCTCCTGCAGACTTCTTCTCCATCCTCTGTCTCGTCCTCCTCCTCCCCTTCTGTCCCGATTACACCGACTCATACACAGGGTGTCGCGGCAGTAGCACAGAGGAAGAAGGGGCGACGGAGGCGTGGCTCGGGCCAGCAGCAGCTGTCATCGGGCAGTAGCAGTGGATGCTCTGTTCACTACTACAACTGTGGAGGCGCCCATCGCTACACCGAGTGCCAGCAGCCGCTCGACCGGGCGCGGATTACTCGTGGGCTCTAGGGTACGCAAGCACTACCGTCTAGGTCCAGCAGCACATCCTCCGGGCACGCGGCGACCACAACCACAGCAGTTCCCGCTTCACCACCGGCGACCAGAGGCGATCCAGACCCACGTGACCGCACCATCGCCGAGCTCCGACACCTTCTGGCGCTTCGCTTTCAGGGAGGTACGAGTGTGTTGTCACAGCCGGGTGGTTCATAGATTATCTGTTCGTCTGTTTTTGTAACTCGGGATGACTCGTGTGGGGGGGCAGAGTCAGCATGTGATGACGATGGGCCTGACTGTACGGACTGGATTCATGAGTCTCACCTTTGTGCCCTTCGTTGTTCCTCTCCATCTGCTGCCCAGCGCCTGTCCGAGGCCGAGTGTTCCGTCGCTCGTTGTACAGTGACGTCCTCTAGTTGTGATCCCGGTGGCACTTGGATCATCGACTCCGGTGCTACTCATCACATGACCTCTCGTCGCAGTGATTTTGTTGTTCTCGGACCTGTTGCATCTGTTCGTTCTGTCCGCACAGGCTATGTTCAGTCCTTGCCAGTCCAGGGTGTTGGGGTCGTCCGTTTTGATGGTCCGTCTGGCCCCCGGTATCTTTCTAAGGTGCTACTTGTGCCTAACCTTGAGCTCAGCTTGCTTTCTGTACGTGCTTGCACACTGATGGGAATCTTTGTGGAGCACACTGTAGAGTCCACGACTGTGACTGCTCTTGACACTCGTAGCGTTGTCCTTCGTGCCTTTGTCGTGGATGACCAGTATCATGTCTCTCGGACTTGTGCTCCTTGCTCCCCCTCCCTTTCCGCTCGTGTTTTTGTCACTGGTGTTCTGTCTCTCGAGCGCCAGCGATTGCTTCATCGCCGCCTGTGTCATGTTGTCTCAGCCACTATGTCGAAGCTCATTCAAACATAGCCCGCTCTTGGTCTTGACGTGGTTTCTTTCGAGAAGCCGCCAAAGACCGACTGTCTCTTTTGTGCTCAGGGTAAGATGCATCGTTGTACCTACCCTGTCTCCCGTTCACGCGTACTTCATCCTCTCGAGTTAGCTCATTTGGACCTTCTTGGTCCCCTACCTGTCGAGTCTCTGTCCAATCAGGGTCGATAAGTCCTGACCCTGACTGATGACTTCACCCGGATGCTGTGGGTCTACAGCCTGCGCCAGAAGAGTGACGCCGCTCTCGCAGTTCCTCTCTAGCTAGTGATGGCTGAGCGTCAGTCTCGCCACACGCATCACATCTTCCGCTCGGATCGCGGCGGCGAGTTCCTTGGTGAGATGGACAGCTTCTTCGTCGAGCACGGGATCTTTCACCAGGTCTCTGCTCCTGCTACTCCTCAGCAGAATAGTGTTTTTTTGCGCTAGAACCGCACCATGGAGGATGCGGTTCGCACTATGCGGTCTGAGTGTGGTCTTCCAGAGTCCTTCGGTTTTGAAGGCTTCGCCTACATGACTTGGGTCTGGAACCGCCTCCCACACGGTCCTCTTCCGGACCACGTCACACCGTATGAGCTCTGGTTCGGCCACCGTGCTGACATACGCCTCGCTTGCGTCTGGGGATCCTTGGCTTCTGTGTGGTACACTGAGGACCAGCAGGGGTCCAAGGACTCACCGCGCGGTCGCTTGTGCGCCTTCGTCGGTATTTCCTCGCGGTCGAAGGCATGGCATTTTTGGGACCCTACTCATCGTCGCATTTTTTAGTCCCGCAACGCGCTCTTCTTTGAGTCCCTCACCTACCGTGATCTGACTTTGATCACGTCGCTGTCCGTCACACATGTTCCCACGTGTGAGGTTTCTCGACGGATGGGGGAGTCTACGCCTGCGAGCACCGATCACCAGGCTGATAGGTCCATTCGAGCTCCCTCCACCTCTCCAGTGCTTGATGACCCAGCGATCATCGTTGTTGGTCCAGAGATCTCTCCAGCACCGCCGCCTACTACCCCTGCCCCTTCACGTCCAACAGGTATCCATGATCCTGTACCTGTGCGTACTCCTGGGACCGTACCTGGGTGCGCCAGCACCCTTGCCTCCGTGCGTGGACCTGACTCACCTGCTCCTACTGTCACACTGAGCCTTGTGTCTCCAACACCCGCATCTCCTCGCACGGCATCACCAGCTCCCTTGCCTCAGTCCTCCCCAGCTGCGATTGTGCCCGTTCCTAAGCCAGAGGTGCGCCCCTCGAGCTCGGGTTACTCCCGTGAGCCTGGCAGTCCCCTTCGACCATTGGACTCCGGAGCTCAGCGAGTGTCCGGTCATGGGTCCATGCGCTCTACTCGCAGCATCATGAGTGGTGATCCCGGCACAAAGGCCCTAGGCCTGAGTGTCCGCACTGAGCACGCAATGGTACATCCAGTGTGTCCCGTAGGGCACGACCTCTTCACTCGCGAGTTTCATATCGCTTGTGATGCAGCAACCGATCTTGTGGTCGTCATACCTAGCACTGAGGCGTGCGCTCTTGCCATGCAGAGCTCTCCCTCTATGGCACCTGACCCCGGTACACTGAGGGAATCTCTCTCGTTGCAGGATGCTGACGCGTGGCGTGCTGCTTGCAAGGATGAGCTCCGTGCCATCCGAAAGCACGGGGTTTACGAGCTAGTCGACCTTCCACCTGGGAGGAAGGCTATTCAGGTCAAGTGGGTCTTTCGCAAGAAGGTGAAATCAGATGGCTCACTGGAACGCCACAAGGCTCGCTTGGTCGTCAAGGGGTACTCTCAGATTGAGGGCATCGATTACACTGACACCTTTGCCCCTGTCGGCCGCATGAACTCAGCTCGAGCTCTGTTCCGTGTAGTGGCTGAGCATGACTGGGAACTACACCAGATGGATGTGAACAATGCGTTCTTTCATGGCTCTCTGGATGAGAAGATCTACGTGGCTCAGCCACCTGGCTTTGAGGATGGTGACAAGGTCTGGCACTTGCGCAAGTCCTTGTACGACCTCAAGCAATCTCCTCGGTGTTAGAACCAGGAGATCACTGGCACCCTGACTCGTGCGGGATATGTACAGAGCGAGGTAGATCCCTCTCTCTTCATCCGACAGACGCCTGAGCGATTCACCGCCATCCTCGTCTATGCTGATGACCTTCTCACCGCTTCTCCTTCATTGGAGACTGTGAAGGAGGCCGAGGCTGTCCTCCAGACTGCCTATAGGATGAAGGACCTTGGTCCTGCAGCGGTGTTTCTTGGCATGGAGATCGTCCGAGATCGCAGATGTCACACTCTACTAGTGCATTAGGCCCGATATGCACGTGTTGTGGGGGAGCGCTTCAGCGACCTTCTCGGTGTAGTGCCCACGGCTTCCACACCTCTTACGCCTGAGGGGCATGATGCCCTAAAGGTTGACGATCCCACACAGCTGGGGGAGACAGTGGATGTGATCCTGTACCTCCGTCTCATCGGATTTCTGATGTACCTGGCCACTACTACACGTCCTGACATCGCATTTACCGTCAACCTCCTTGCCCAGTTTTCATAGGCTCCACGCGCTAGAGCCCTTCACGCAGCTGTGCGAGTGGTGCGGTACGTGGTCTCCACACCGTACCTTGGAGTCTGCTTTCGCCGGCAGTGTTCGGTGGTCCTTGACGGCTACACCGACAGCGACTGGGCCTGGAGCCTGGATGGACGCAGTCGCACCGATTACGTGTTCCTGCTCAAAGGGACCGCTGTGTCTTGGCGCAGCGGGAAGCAGGGCTGCATTGCACGTAGCTCATCGGAGGCAGAGTACGTTGCTTTGGTTGCAGGGGCTGTTGAGGCGGTATGGCTGCAACGCCTGTTCCATGAGCTTGGCCAGTCAGTACCCGCCATTGTGCTTTGCTGCGACAACCAGATTGCTCTTGAAAATGCGGAGAACTCTGATTTCTTTCATGCTCGCACGAAGCACATTGCGGTTGAGCACCACTTCGTGCATGATCTGGTGGAGCGACACGTGATCTCCGTTATTTGGGTTGGCACTCACATGCAGCGTGCTGACTTCTTGAGCAATGCACTAGCACGCGGAAAGTTCCTGGTGGCCATTCATTCTGTTTGACTTCGCCCCTTGCCTGAGAGTGGTTGAGTGTGGGGTGTGTCCGTGTCCGTGTCACATTTGTCGTTGCACTCGTTTTTTGTATTCGTCTCAGTGCTGCACGTGTCTGCACATGCGTACCATTGGGTCATGGGGGAGTGTTGTGATTTGTGACATTCCTGTTGACCTGGCAATTTACTATGACCACTCGGCCGTGTCCATACCCGTGCAGATACCCAATGCGGACCCTAACAGGAATGCTAGGCAGCAGGTTGGGGCAGCAGCGTTGTTGATGCAGCGTGCGGGCTTCCACGCTCGTTGCTTAAGTCTACTGCCCCCTCAGTCTGTTGCTCTAGAGACTAAGTCTGGAACCTCTAGGTTTGTTAATCAGAAGTGTGCGTGCCAGTGTTTGCGCCAGAAAGCAGCTGGAAACTAAAAGTAACTGATTTGCAATGAAGAATGAGCAACAATGGGAGACCCCTCCAAGTTCTAGCTCACCCCCACTAGTGTAGAACTTGTTACTCAACTAGCCAGCCAATCAGAAAATAGTCCTAGACCTATTTTCTGGCAGGCAGGGTTTTCTCGGTGAGCCGTGCCAGACGCCCGACAGCCCCAAACCCGGGCGTCGTCCGTTTTGCCAGAAAACTAGACCATATCATAATATCGACGCTGCAAACGCAGTCGTGCGCTCAGAATCAGCTAGAAAAATAGCAGCAGAGAGTTATGGATGCCCGAACCCAGGCAGTGCCTACAACAGTCAGTGATGCCAAAGAGGGCCACACAGCAGGAGACATGGATCCTAGGCAGAGCATGATGTTGCAGACGCAATGCCACAATCAAGCACAACGTTGGGTGCATGCAGACAGCATCTGCAGTGGCAGTCACCGCCGGCGGCTCGACCACCGAGGAGGCCTGCCAATGGAGCTGAGCGCATCGCCGGAGGGAGGAGGCTCCAATAAATGGTGAGTGGGCCTCAGCGCGCATCGGCTCCACCGAGCGACCCTCCAGCAGCGTCAAGTCTTGCCGTCAGTCATCTGCACTCCGATGTACACAAGCCGGGAGGACACAACAGAGTACAATGAGAGATGCACAAAAACCAACACTCCCCCATGACTCACAGGCATAGTGCACATATGCGGGCGGAGACATAGTCAATGACCAGACTCCCCCAGGCCACGCAGAACCGCAAGCATGGACAGAGAGAGCCACTCACGGATGCAAGCCGACCAAACTCACAGCTTTCTTGAACGGGTCGCGCTTCAATGCCTTGGTCAAGAAGTCAGCCAGCTGTCGTGCTGTCTCAACCTACACAATGTTGACACTGCCTTCATGCATCAACGAACGCACATGGTGATACTCAACGTTGATGTGCTTTGCGCGTGTGAGATGCATGCCGTCATTGTCCGCGATGGCCATGGCAATCTCATTGTCACAATGCAACGTCTTGGATGCGACAGACTGACGCAACTCGGACAACAGACGACGCAACCACACACTCTCACACGTGCCTGAGCCAAGGGCCATGTACTCAGCCTCAGCAGTGCTACATGCAATGCACCTCTGCTTGCCACTGTGCTAGGACACAGATGTGCCACCGATCAGAAAGATCCAGCCTGTGCGACTCTTATTGTGTGGACTGCCGGCCCAGTCACTGTTGGTGTAGCCCACCGCGACGACGGACGGCAAGCGGCGGAACATGAGACCTTGCCGAGGAGTCAAGATGACATAGCGCAGCACTCGGATCGTGGCCTCAAAGAGGAGGTGACGCGGCTCCTGAGAGAACTGGGCCAGAAGGTTGACGACGAACGCGATGTCTGGGCGTGTCGTCGTTGCCAGGAACATCAGTGACCCGATGACCCGCAGATATGTGGTCACGTCAACGGGCTCCCCCACAACAGCTGGGTCAAGACTCTTTAGCTTCACCTGGTCATTAGGTGACATGGGCGAAGATGCGCTCGGCACGAGGGATAGGTCCTCGGCAAAGCGAGTGGACAGGGTCTGCACATAAGCAGCTTGGTGGACTTTTAGGATGCCTTGGGAGCAATCATGCTCGAGCTCCATGCCAAGGAAGACTCGGGCAGACCCGAGATCCTTCATCTGGTAGGCAGCATGCAGCAAGTCCTTGATATGCTGGATGGTAGCCGTGTCTGGTGTCGCAATGAGGAGATCGTTGACATAGACCAGAACTGCGGCGAAAGTCTGACCTCGCGGACTGACAAACAGTACGGGGTCAGCGGTGCTACGTTGGAGGCCGCCATGGAGGAGCGTGCTGCTGATCTCCTGGTTCCAGCACCAAGGCGACTGCTTCAGGCCATAGAGGGCCTGCCGTCGTCGAAGCCTGGGGGATGCACCATGGAGAGCTCCTCACCCTCCAATGAGCCGTGAAGGAATGCTTTGCTCACGTCCATCTGATGCAGCTCCCATCCATGCTTGGCAACCAGGCTGAAGAGTGCCCGACTGGTGGAGAACCAACCGACTCAGGCAAAGATCTGGTCGTAATCAATCCCAGGAACCTGGGCAAACCCCTCGGCTGTGAGGCGGGCCTTGTACTTGTCCAAGAACCCGTCAGGCTTCCACTTGCGCCGAAAGACCCACTTGGCACCAATGGCCTTCCGACCTAGATGGAGGTCGACGAGGTCATACACGTGGTGCTACTGGATGGCAGCGAGCTTGTCAGCGCATGGAGCATCCCACTGTGCGGCCTGAGGAGAGGCTCGGGCCTCACGTAGGGTGGTTGGGTCCTCCGGGCGAGCTGTGGAGCGGACTGAGAGAGCGTGTGTATCACGAGATCCAGGTGGGATGCGTGCGAGTGCAGCCACGACAGCATGCCAATGCTCGTGGTGAAGCATGACGTAGCCTAGTGCAGAGCCTGGGTGAAAGTCTGCAATGAAGACCGAAGTGGTCAGGCCAAGAGCCTTGGTGACAGGGTCCCCACTCACGACCGTGGGAGTGGAGGAGACACGTGGGGCTAAAGGGGGTCGAGGCACCGCGGGACGCGGTGCGACGGTCTGCGCACTCACTTTCGGCCTGGGTCGGAGGGTGTCGCCTGGGCCACGGGTGTAGCGTGGTAGGGCAGGAGATGGCACTGAGTCCGACGGGCCAACGGAGGCAACTGGGGCTGCCGGTCCGGAGGGGCCAGCGGACGCGACAGGCGCTGCTAGCCCAGAGGGGCGAGCGGACGTGACTCGGACTGCTAGCCCGGAGGGGCCAGCGGACACCGCTGGGGCTGCCGGTCCGGAGGGGCCAGCGGACTCGACAAGCGCAGCTGGCCCAGACGGGCCAACGGAGGCGATTGGGGCTACCGGTCCGGAGGGGCCAGCGGACGCGACAGGCGCTGCTGGCCCTGAGGGGCCAGCGGACGCGACTGGGGCTGCTGGCCCGAAGGGGCCAGCGGACGCGGCTGGGGCTGCCGGTCCGACGGGGCTAGCGGACGCGACAGGCGCAACTGGCCCGGAGGGGCCAGCGGACGCGACTAGGACTGCTGGCCCGGAGGGGCCAGAGGACGCGACAGGCGCAGCTGGCCCGGAGGGGCCAGCGGACGCAACTGGGACTGCAGGACCGGAGGGGCTAGCGGGCGCGATTGGGGCTGCTGGCCCGAGGGGGCCAGGGGACGCGACAGGGGCTACCGGCTCAGAGGGACTGAGTGATGTGTCACCCGGAAGTGACCGGACGGAAGACGGACTCACCACTCCCCCTCGCAACGGGAGGGACACGGACGAGCCGGAGCGGATGAGGTTGCGGGGAAATAGGTCCTCAAAGAAGAGAGCATCGCGGGACTCGACGATGCAGTGCCGGGATGGGTCCCAAAAGCACCAGGCCTTGGACTGAAGAGAGACACTGAGGAAGGTGCAGGGACGTCCGCGGGGTGCGAGCTTGCAGCCCTGCTGCGGGGCGGGGAGCCACACAATGGCCACCCAGTCCCAGACGCGAGCTGGGCGGAGGTCAGCGCGCTGACCGTACCAGTACTGATACGCCGTAGACTGGCAAAGAAGGGGACCATGGGGAACCCGGTTCCACACCCATGTCATGTAGGCCATGGCTTCAAAGTAGAAGCCATCGGAGAGCCCAGACTCAATCCGCATGGTACGGACGGCGTCGGCCATGGTACGGATCCAACGCTTAGAGACGTCGTTCTGGGCGGGCGTGTAAGGCGTGGACGTCTCGTGGTGGATACTGCGAGAGGCGAGGAAATTGGTGGTCTCATCCATGTTCTTGCCACCGCGATCGGAGCAAAAACGGTGAAGAGGCCGACCACACTTGCGCTCCACCAGAACAAGCGAGTCCTGAATGGTGTGGACGACATCGCTCTTCTGCCAAAGGCAGAAGATCCAACGGTAGCAATAGTAGTCGTCCGTGAGGGTGAGGACATAGCGACCATGCTCACCGACGGACTCGGTGGGGAGAGGGCCTATGACGTCGGAATGGACCAAGTCGCGACGGGCGGACGCACGGGAGGAGGACAAAGGATAGGTGGACTGGTGCATCTTGCCCTGAGCGCAATCAATGCACTCTGTGGGGCACAGGAGAGGGAAAATCTCCGAGTCAAGCCCCTTGACCGGCTCAGTGCAGAGCATGCTATCTACGGCAGCAGAGTAGACGTGACAAAGGCGGCGTTGCAGGAGGCGGGTGTGCTGCGGAGAGAGCGTGCTGGTGACAAACACATGGCCAGTGGCGGCTGACGGGGAAGGGACGGAAGGGGAGGAAGACAGACGAGGAACATGCCACAGGTTGCCACGGGCGGTGGCGTGCAAGATGACAAGACCGGACGGACGCAACGACAGAGTGCCAACACCACGCGAATGCACAACGTCCATGCTCATGCGGTCAAGGGCAGTCATGGACAGGAGGCTGAGCTCAAGACCGAGGACGAAGAGGACATCAGTCAGAAAAACATCACCGGCAAGACCACGGAAACGAATGACGCCGACGCCGCGGACAGGCAACACCTGTCCGGAGCCCGTCCGGACACCGAAGACATTGCCAACAGGTCCGAGCATACTAAAGGCCTCGCGAGAGGCCGTCATGTGATGCGTGGCCCCGGAGTCGATGATCCAGGTCTCGGCAGGGTCCTGGACCAGAGTTGCCAGGACGCTAACGGTCACATGGCAGTCAGCAAGAGACGCGGACGCAATGGAAGGGGGCGCGAACCGAGACTGCCAATCATCTAGCCACGCGACGTCATCAGAGAAGGGGGTAGAGGAGACCACCGAGGGTGACGAGACAAATGAGGAAGCAGAGCACGACCGTAGCTCAGTCTTAGTGAGGCAAGGCATGGCAGGAGAGCAGGAGGTGACGTTACTCGCACTTCCCTGGGGGGAAGGACGAGGTAGGCCGAGTTGGAGCGCGATGAACTGCTCCAAATGACGCTCACGGGATGACGGCCCGAGAGTGTAGACCGAGTGCGGGGTGACGGCACCGGAGCCCGGGTAGAAGGAGGACTGTGCCGGTGAAGGGAATGGAGGCATCGACGGCTGCAGATTGTGCTGTTGAGGAGCTGGCGTCTGCGGGCCTGGTGAAGCCGCCGGAGTGGTGGAACTGCTGGACGGGGCAAAGGCATCAGTACCAGCGACAGCGGAGGCGACAGAGGCGAGACGGCGCTCCCGCTGGCGACGCGTGGTGGCGATGACGTGCGCCTCGTCTGTCGGCAGAGGGCACGTGTACCATCCGTGCCCGGGCTGGCCACAGTTGTGGCAGACCGAGCCACCACTGCTGGACCCGGTCGACGGCAGCTGCTGCTGCTGCTGTTGCTGACCCTTTCCCTTCTTGCTCCGACGCTTCTTCTTCCCGGGCGACGAAGAGCTGGCAGAGGTAGCTACGGTGGAGGAGGCGACGGCCACGGAGGCGACGGCAGGGGAGGCGAGAGCCTCCATGCACTGGAGATGGGACTCCAGACGAGCTTCCTCGATCTGGAGGAAGAGCTCGTGTGCCCAAGGCATGAGGGTGCCCTGGGCTGCCATGGTGGAGAGGACGTCCTGGGGGTAGTGAACGAAAACTTCTGCGTACGCTGGGGTAGCACCGCGCTTGATGGTGAGGAGCGCGGCCAGTGGGGGTGGGGCAGAGGTGGCGAGGCGACGAAGGATGTCCTCCACCCGCTGCCAGTAGGCGGTGACCATCTCGGTCTCCCCCATGTGCAGGGAGTTGAACTCCCGCAGCTAACGGGTGGTCTCAGCATCGCTGGACAGGCGATGGGGCCGAGTGAGGATGTGCCACGCGACTGTAGGGTCCGGGGTGGCGCCAGCGATGAAGTCGCCGAGGAAAGGCTCCAGGGCCAGGCGGGAAGTCGGAGGGGCGGCTGGCACTAGGGCACGTACGGCGCGACCAGCATCATACAACTGGTCGGCCTAGGTGGGGTCATACGGAAGGGTGTAGTATGCCCATAGGCCCTCACCCCGCGCCCAGATCCGGAAGCTGAGCTCCCAACTTCGGAACTGCTCGCCGGCCTGAAGTGGCGGGGGCGGCGTCTCAAAGTCCTTCTGCCTGCGGCCGGCGCCCAGAGTGAGGCCAAGAACGGAGGTCACCGTCTGCCGCTGGCGTTGAGTCATCTGCTCCGCCAGGTAAAGCCTAGCAGCAGACACAGCGGGGCTTACGTTCCCGGGAGGGACGAATGGTGGCAGCAGACTGGTGGCAGACTGGGAGGCCAACGGCTATAGAGCTGCAAGCTGTTGCGTCAAGGCGGCAAGCTGTTGCTGAAGAGCAGCCAAGGGGTCAGGGTTGCCGCCGACGATGCCAGGGGGTTGCTGCTGCTGCTTCTGCTACTACTACTATTGCAACTGCTGCAAAAAGGGGAGGCTGGGGGTCCCCTCCCCAACAGAGGAGGACCCCTCCTCAGAGGGGCTGTTAGTCATGGTGGTTAAAGGTGCCTCTCATCCCCTTTTGTTGTTTTTGTTTTTTTGTGTTGTTGTGTGCTGCTGGTGTCAGTAGTGACGTCAGCCAAGGATGGCTGACGTTAGCAGAGGCTACTACGGTATGTGCAGTGCCACTATCTTTTATTGATGACGTCTGCAGAGACGTCAGCGGATGGTCGGTGACGTCAACAGCGGTTAATGTAGCCGCTACTATGGGTCTACAGCCATTGTTGCTGCTCCTACTGTTGCTGTTGCTGCTGCTCCTCCTGCTGTTGCTGCCGCTGCTTGTGGTGTTGTTGTTGTTGCTGTTGCTGCTACTGCTGCTACTACTACTGCTACTGTTTTCGCTGTTGTTGCTGCTGTGGCTACGGCTGCGGCTGCTCCTGCTGCTGAAGCTGCTGCTGCTACTACTACTGCTACGACTGCGGCTGCGGCTGCTGCTCCTGCTTCGACTGGTGTTGCAACTGCTACTACTGCTGCTACTGTGGCTGCAGGGGATCCCTTTGTTTTCTTTTTCTCTTTTCTTCTTACTCGTCAATGCGAGCTCCCTGGTCGCTGCGGGTGACAAGCTGCGAGCAGTGAGCTTGCTGCTCGCTGCTCGTTGCTCGTTGCTCGCTGCGAGCAGCGAGCTCGCTGCCAGTAGCTCGCTGCTCGCAGCGAGCAGCGGGCTGCGGGCAGCTACGGCTGCTACTACTGCCACTGTCGCTATAGCCGCTACTACTATTGCTGCTGCCGCCGGCTGCTACTGCTACGAGCTGCTATTGTTGTCGGCTGTTGCTTGCTGCCGCTGTTGCTGCTGCCGGCTGCTGCTGCTACGGGCTGCTGCTGCTACGAGCTGCTGCTACTGCCAGCTACTACTGTGTGCTGCTGCTGCTGGCCGCTACTGCCACTGCTCACTGCCGCGGCAAGCTGTTGCTGGCTGTTGCTGTCAATCACACCTAGAGGACGTCGCCGTGTGCGTCGTCGTCAGCAAGCGCCTGACGTGGCCGGCCGCTCACCTCCTCGCGACGAGCGTGGGGGTCAGTGCTACCGAAGAAAATCCGAAAACATTTCCCCTCGCCCAGTGGCCGAGGGAAATATTCTGTCACCGCCACCAGGCGGGTCAATGCTCCCGAAAAAATCCGGCAGCATTTCCCCTGCACTGGCGCGTATGGGGGTCCGTCGGCGTTATCTAGTACCTGTACGTCAGTCTTCTACTGCTGCTGCTACGCTCTGGCTCTAATACCATAACAGGAATGCTAGGCCGCAGGTTAGGGCAGCAGCGTTGTTGATGCAGCGTGCGGGCTTCCACGCTCGTTGCTTAAGTCTGCTGGCCCCTCAGTCTGCTGCTCTAGAGACCAAGTCTGGAACTCTGGGTTTGTTACTCAGAAGTGCGCGTGCCAGTGTTAGCGCCAGAAAGCAGCTGGAAACTGAAAGGAACTGATTTGCAATGAAGAATGAGCAACAATGGGAGACCCCTCTAAGTTCTAGCTCCCCCCCACTAGTGTAGAGCTTGTTACTCAGCTAGCCAACCAATTAGAAAATAGTCCTAGACCTATTTTCTGGCTGGCAGGGTTTTTCTCGGTGAGCCCTGCCTGACGCCTGACAGCCCAAAACCCTGGCGTCGTCCGTTTTGCCTGAAAACTGGACCATACCATAAAACCAACGTTGCAAATGCCGTCGTGCGGTCAAAATCAGCTAGAAAAATAGCAGCGGAGAGTTATGGCTCCCCGAACCCACACAGTGCCTACGACAGTCAATGATGCCAAAGAGGGCCACACAGCATGAGACATGGATCCTAGGCGCAGCATGATGTTGCAGACGCAATGCCACAATCAAGCACAGCGCTGGGTGCATGCAGACAGCATCAGCAGTGGCAATGACCGCCGGCGGCTCGACCCCCGAGGAGGCCTGCCGATGGAGTTGAGCGCATCGCCGGAGGGAGGAGGCTCCAGCAAACGGTGAGTGGGCCTCAGCGCGCGTCGGCTCCATCGAGCGACCCTCCAGCAGCGTCGAGTCTCGCCGTCAGTCATCTGCACGCCGATGTACACAAGCCGAGAGAACACAACAGAGTACAATGAGAGATGCACAAAAACCAACAGACCCTGGAGGCACCGGTGCGTCATCTGGTGGCGGACTACCATCCTGGAGCTGACTGACGGCCGTTCCAGAGCTCCTGACGCTACCCGGGACCTCCCGCAGTTTTTCTGCAGCACACAGGAGTTTATCGGTGGACTGGCCGTGGGCCCGATTTGCATATTTTTGTATTATGTGTCCACCGCTTGATGCCGGATGCATGCATGTGACCAGTCGTAGCGTCCGGCTTTTGATTATGCACGTCTAGGTTCAGACAGCGTAGTGTTCTGAGTGTCTGTGCATAGTTACGGCCAAAACAGTGGTTTAGGACAGATCTTGCACTGCCGCGTGCGACACCCGCTGTGCGCTACGGCAGGTACTTATGCCATGGACCTGTCATTTGTCAGCTCTCTCTGCAAATGCTATTGAAGCCTTTTGACACTTTGCCTTGTGTCTCCTAGCCAGACCCTTGCCGATGTGTGCACGACTTGTGACTCGTCACCGTCTGACCAGGCACTGACTCCTAGTCAGCAGCTGTGTCGCTAGGAAGCTTCCACGCATCTTCTCAGCGTCTACCTTCTCCAGGGCTGGTTGTTTTTTGCCCAACATGTTGACTGTTTTGTCTCTACAATCTTTGTCAAAGTTGATCGCTCGCAAGAGTTTAACGTTTTCTCTCAGGCGCCCATTTTTTTTCATGTGAAAAAATACAATCCTCTCAACAAAATCGTATGGATCTCGTCGATTAGATTCAGTACTTGATTACCATGGTACTCATTCTTCTACAGTACCACGGTACCGTGGAAGAATGCGACCTTCAAACAAGGGTATACCGTGTACCGCGATACTCCCGAAATACCGTGACACTTTACCAATACCGTACGGAACGCGGTAGCAGTACTAGCATCAGTATTGAGCTGCCAAAAAACTATGGTACTGTCGTATTCATACCGCGGCACCAAATACCTTGGTATTGCAGCCCTGCCTGCATCAGTAATGTGTGAGGTGTGTAATGAGGCCGAAGGTCGCTGCGACCTTGTTGTGCTTTGTGTCGTTCCTGTACAGTTTACTGTAACCACTCGGCCGTGTCCATACTCGTGCAGATCCCTAAGGCAGGCGGCCCTGGTGACACCGGCGCGATGACAGGCGGCGGACTACCAGCTTGGAGCTGACCAACCACTGTTCCAGAGCCCCAGATGCCACTAGGACTCTTTGCTGTGTTTTCTACGTCTTGCAGGCGTCTTTCGGCGGACTGGCCATGAGGCATATTTGCATGTTTTTCCATTGTTTGTCCTCTGTCTGTCGATGGATGCATGCATGTGACCAGTCGTAGCGTCCGTCTTTTGATTCTGCACGTCTAGGTTCAGACGGCTTAGCATTCGGACATGTGTGCGCAGAGTTACGACCAAAACAGTTGTTTTGGGCCGGTTTTAGGACAGCTTTTGGACTGCCGCGTGCGACACCCGCCGTGCGCCGCGGCAGGTATTTATGCCTTGGACCTGTCATTTGTCATTTCTCTCTGCACATGCTATATTGAAGCATTCTGACACTGTGCCTTGTGTCTCCTAGCCAAACCCTTGCCGTTGTGTGTACGACCTGTGACTGTCGTCACCGTCTGATCAGGCACTAACGCCTGGTCAGCGGCTGTGTTGCTAGGAAGCTTCTATGCACTTTCTCATGGTATCAGAGCAGTGAGACAGTTCTCACTGAGCTGCGCAGCAGAGACGCAGCAGAGCAGCAGCAGTGAGAGTCACCGCTGCAGCAGAGTTCCTGGGGTCTGTTGGAGACGGCCGGTCGCCGTCAACGCACTCCACCCACCACGTGAGATCGCAGCTGCAGAGGCAGCAGCAGCGGCGTGTACCGCCACGCAGAGGTGCGTGGCGGCTGCAGTGCGTGCAGCCGCCCTACCACAGCAGTAGCAGCAGCAGTAGAGGCGGCGGCAGCAGCAGCGCAGCAGCAGCGCAGCAGCAGCGGCCGCAGCAGCAGCGGCCGCAGCAGCAGCGTGGCAGCAGCGGCGGCAGCAGCAGCGCAGCAGCAGCGTCGGCAGCAGTGGCAGTCGCGGCGGCCACAGCAAGGCAGCAGCGGCAGTAGCAGCAACAGCAGCGGAGTAGCGGCAGCAGCAGCAGCGCGCGGCGGCGGCAGCCAGTAGCAGCTGCAGCGTGCAGCATCAGCTGCAGTACGCAGCAGCAGCAGCAGTAGCAGCACAGACGCTGTTGCCACCGCTGCACACACAGCTACGCAGCTGCTGCTGCAGCTGATAGCACAGCTGTAGCAGCAGCTGGGCGGAAGCTGCTGCGCAGCTTCCGCGGAGCTCCCGCGCGCCACCGCGAAGCGGCTTCACACTCGCGCAGAACCGTGAAAAAAAAAACAAAAAAAGCAACAAAAAGGAAGGGACGAGCTGACGTCAGCATTGTTGATTGCTGACGTCATAAGGTCGTGCTGATGTCAGCAACCACTTGCTGACGTCAGCATTACATTTGGCCAAATTTTCACCCGGAAAGTCAAACGTTGCCAGCGTTTCAACTCCTCGAGAAACGCAGACAGTTTTGAAATCCGACAAACTTGACCTGTCGTCCCATAGTGAGCGGCGACATGAGTTCGCCCGTCGACAAGGACAAGGGGCCAGGTGATCCCTCCTCCTCTTCTTCAGGGGTATTGAGGCCTTGCTTGCAGGCCATTGCGGACCTGCGCAGTCAGCAGGATGAGCTACGTCGTCTGCAGCGAGAGCAAACTGACGCGATCCGCACGCTGACTGAGCTTCTGCGTGCTCAGTCCACGGCTCCTTCGCGGATTTCTGAGGGAGCTGCCGGCGTTGCGACCTCTACCCAGCACTCGGCCCAGGTGCCCGTGACAGGTGCTCCACCTGCTTCACCTCCGGCTGTGGTTTCTCCACCACCTGCTGACCTCCTTGATGACGAGCCATTCATGCCAAGCTTCGAGGATGACTCCCAGGAGCAGGAGATTCGTCTTTTACACGAGCGCCTCCTTCAGCTGCAAACAGGTACCCGACCTCCACCCATGTCCCCGATACGATCGTCACCTGACTTCCCCGGTGATCACCCTCTCCCAGGAGTTTTTCCCGTCTCTCGCCCTCCTCAGCCTGCGGTTGCTCTCCCCACGGAGCGGCAGCCAAAGGACTTTGAGGCACCACCTCCACGGTACATCAGCGAGGATGGCTTTGACTGCTGGCAGATCCTGTTTCAAGTGTGGGCCACTTCCGAGGGAGTGTGGCCTTACTACCACAGCCCATACCAGTCTACAGATCGAGCACAGGCGCTGACAACAACCCGGGCCATGCACGGACTTCTCTATGCCATGCCACGCGAGACTGTCGCCGACTTCCGCCCCTTCCTCGGCGAGGCTGGCACAGGCACCGGAGCCGATCCTCATGGAGGCTGGGATCTGGCGTTGTCCCTACTGGCCGCAGAGACGCAGGCCATGCGTGCGTCACACATTCGTGCTTTCCACTCGCTCCGTCAGGGGCCAGCGGAGCCTGCGGCGGACTATTGGCGACGCGCCATGCGTATCTACACGCGTCTGGGGACCTCAAGGGGCACACAGTTGTGGGCGCTTCGGACGATCATGCTCGGAGTTCACCTGGAGTACACTGACATCTTCACACGGCACAGCGACGCTGCCCTCCAGCCTTTCTCAGCCACTCTACAGCTGCTCCCTTGGGCGCATCAGCTTTTCCTCCAGGTGACATCGGCCCGCGAAGCAGCAGTAGCGCATCAGGAGACTTCCCTCGCTGCAGCAGTCATCGAATCACCACCATCTTCCCTCCTGCAGTCACCCTCATCCACCTCCATCACTACCTCATATTCCTCCTCCTCTTCGACCCCGTCTACACCCACGCAAACGCAGGGCGTTGCAGCAGCTACCCAGGGGCAGAAGAAGAATAGGAGGCGCAGATCGGGTCGGCAGAAGCTGTCATCCAGTGGTAGCAGTGGCCGTTCCGTGCACTGCTATAACTGTGCAGGAGCCCATCGCTACACCGAGTGCCAGCAGCCGCTTGACTGGGCGCGCATCACTCGTGGGCTTCAGGCTGTCCATGCTTCTTGCACCGCGTCTGGCACGTTGCCCGCACACTCCTCTGGACGTGCGACGACCACGAAAGCAGCTATTCCTGCGTCCTCACCAGCGAGCAGCAGTGATCCAGACCCACGCGACCGCACCATCGCCGAGCTTCATCATCTTCTGGCGCTTCGCTTTCAAGGAGGTGCGAGTGTGTAGTCATCGTCGAGTGGGTCACAGACTGCTTGTTCGTCCGTCCTTATGACTCATGATGACACGTGTGGGGGAGCACAGTCCGCATGTGATGATGATGGGCGTGACTGCACTGACTGGATTCATGAGTCTCACCTTCGTGATGTACGTCGTTCCTTCCCACTGACGGCTCAGCGTCCCTCTGATGCCGAGTGTTCCATTGCTCGTTGTACAGTGACGTCCACCATTCGTGACTCCGTTGGCACTTGGATCATCGATTCCGGTGCCACCCATCACATGACGTGTCGTCGTAGTGACTTTGTGGTACTTGGTCCTGTCAGGACTGTCCGTTCTGTTCATACAGGCTCTGGTCAGTCCTTGCCGGTCCACGATGTTGGGGTTGTATGCTTTGATGGTCCGTCTGGCCCCCTGTATCTCT
>SZWC01008477.1:5064-19288 GCA_023375785.1 Penium margaritaceum | reverse complement strand
AGAGCAGCAGACTGAGGGGGCAGCTGACTTAAGCAACGAGCGTGGAAGCCTGCACGCTGCATCTACAACGCTGCTGCCCCAACTTGCTGCCTAGGCTTTTCCTTTTTTGGTATCAGAGCCAGAGCGTAGCAGCAGCAGCAGAAGACTGACGAACAGGTGCCAGGCAACGCCGGCGGACCCCCATACACGCCAGTGCAGGGGAAATGCTGCCGGATTTTTCCTGGCAGCATTGACCCTCCTGGTGGCGGCGTCAGATTTTTTCCCACGGCCACTGGGCCAAGGGAAATGCTGCCGAAATTTTTTCGGCAGCACTGACCCCCACGCGTGACGCGAGGAGGTGAGCGGCAGGCGGTGTCCGACACCCGTGGGCGACGGCGCATGCGGCAACGTCACCCAGGTGCAGTGACTGGCACCAGCTTGTAGCAGCAGCTGCGACAGCTGCAGGCAACAGCAGCGAGCAGTGGCAGCAGCAGCCGACAGCAGCTGCGTGAAGCAGCAGCAGCAGCAGGCTAAAGCAGCAGCTCGCAGCAGCCCGCAGCAGCAGCAGCCCGCAGCAACAGCCCGCAGCAGCAGCAGCAGCAGCGCGCAGCTACAGCCCGCAGCAGCAGTCCGCAGCAGCAGCTGGCAGCAGCCGCAGCACACAGCAGCTGCAGCAGCGGGCAGCAGCAGCCGCAGCCAGCAACCGCAGCCAGCAGCCGCAGCAGCAGCGTGCTGCAGCAGCTGCGGGCTGCAGCAGCCGCAGCCAGCAGCCGCAGCCCGCAGCCGCAGCAGCGAGCCACAGCAGCGAGATGCTGCTGGCAGCAGCCAGCCGCGGCTGCTGCTGCTCGCAGCTCGCCGCAAGCGAGCAGCGAGCAGCAGCTCGCTGCTGCCTACGAGCAGCAGCCTGCTGCTCGCAACAGACAGCGGGTTGCTGCCCGCTGTGACAGAAAGAGAAAAAATAACAAAAAACAAAACCCCATCCCGCAGCCTGCAGCAGCAGCCTGCTGCTGCAGCCCGCATCAGCAGCGAGCAGCAGCTGCAGCCCGCAGCAGGTGCAGCAGCGCGCAGCAGCAGCAAAAAGCCGCAGCAGCCTCAGCAGCCACGGCAGCTCGCAGGAGCCGCCGCTGCAGCTGCAACTGCAGCCACAGCAACCGCAGCCGCAGCAGCAGCCGCAGCCGCAGCAGCTGCAGCAGCAGCTACAGCCACAGCAGCAGCAGTAGCAGTAGCAGCAGCCGCAGCAGCCGCAGCTGCAGCTGCAACAGCACCTACATCAGCAGCAGCAGCAGCCGCAGCCGCAGCGGCAGCAGCACCAACAGCCGCAGCAGCAGTAGCCGCAGCAACAGTAGTAGCAGCAGCAGCAGCGGCAACAGCAGCAGCTACAGCGTCTGCAGCAGCACCCGCAGCAGCAACAGCGGCAGCCCCAACAACCCCCACTGCTGACGTCAGCATCCCGCTGCTGACGTCACTGCTGACGTCATCAACAAAAAAAGGGGGGGGAGAAAGGGAAGGGGGAAAACCCAAGGGGTGGGTAGAACTCCCACCACCCCTGCTGTTATCAGCAAAGACAACACACAAAAAAAAAACACAAGGGACACCACACCATGGAAGGTAGCCCAAGTGAGGAGGGGTCCTCCTCTGTTGGGGGGACCCCTACCCCTCCTTTCTTGCAGCGCCTGCAGCAGCAGCAACAGCACCAGCAGCAGCAGCAGTAGCAACAGCAGCAGCAGGAGCAGCAGCAGCAACAGCAGCAGCAGCAACAGCAGCAGCAGCAGCAGCAGGAGCAATAGCAGCAACAGCAGCAGCACCTGCAGCAGCAGCAGCAGCAGCAGCCGCCGCCGCCGCAGCAGCAGCAGCAGTAGCAGCAGCAGCACCAGCAGCAGCTGCAGCCCACTTGTGTCGTCGGCGACAATCCTAACCCCCTCGCTGCTCTTCAGCAACAGCTCGCCGCCTTGACGCAGCAGCTTGCAGCGCTGCAGCCGGTAGCCGCCCAGACTGCCACCAGTGGTCTACCGTCGTTCGTCCCTCCAGGGCACGCCAGCCCAGTTGTGTCTGCTGCCATGTACTACCTGGTACAGCAGCAGACTCAGCGCCAGCGGCAGACAGTCACTTCCGTCCTTGGCCCCACTCCGGGTGCCGGCCGCAGGCAGAAGGACTTTGAGACGCCGCCGCCGCCGCTTCAGGCCGGCGAGCAGTTCCGGAGCTGGGAGCTCAGCTTCCGGATCTGGGCGCAGGGTGAGGGCGTGTGGGCATGCTACACCCTCCCTTACGACTCCACCCAGGCCGACCAGTTGTATGACGCTGGTCGCGCCGTCCGTGCCCTTGTCCCAATCGCCCCTCCAGCTTCCCGCCTGGCCTTAGAGCCTTTCCTCGGCGACGTCACGGCTGGCGACATCCCAGACCCTGCAGCCGCCTGGCACATCCTCACCAGGCCCAATCGCCTCTCCAGCGACGCTGAGATCAGCCGTCTGCTCCGAGAGTTCAACTTCGTGCACATGGGGGAGACCGAGACGGTCACTGCCTACTGGCAGCGGGCGGAGGACATCCTCCGTCGTCTTGGCACATCTGCTCCGCCCCCTCTGTCCGCGCTCCTCACCATCAAGCGCTGCGCCACTAGCGACTACGCAGACGTCTTCGTACACTACCCCCAGGACGTCCTCTCCACCATGGCGACCCAGGGCACCCTCATGCCCTGGGCATACGAGCTCTTCCTCCGCATTGAGGAAGCTCGCCAGGAGTCCCAGCTCCATCGCACGGAGGCACTTGCATCCCCTGCCGTCGCCTCCCCTACTGTCGCCTCCCCTGCCGTTGCCTCCGTGGCCGTCGCCTCCCCCGCCGCAGCTACCTCATCGTCGTCGGGGAAGAAGAAGAAGAGCCGGAACAAGAAAGGCAAGGGTCAGCCGCAGCAGCAGCAGCAGTCGTCGACCGGGTCCAGCGGTGGTGGCTCGGTCTGCCACAACTATGGTCAGCCCGGCCACGGGTGGTACACGTGCCCTCTCCCGACGGACGAGGCGCGCGTCATCGCTACCATGCGGCGCCAGCGGGAGCGCCGCCTCGCCTCTGCCGCCGTCGCCGCTGCTAGCCCTTCCACTTTGACCTCGTCCAGCGGCTCTGCCACTCGGGCAGCTCCGCCTGTCCCGCAGACACCCGCGCCGCAGCAGTACTACCCGCAGCCGTCCGCACCTCCGCTCCCTTCACTGGCGCAGTCCTCCTACTACCCGGGCTCCGGCGCCGTCACTCCGCACTCCGTCTACACTCCCGGGCCCTCCTCCCGTGAGCGTCAGCTGGAGCAGTTCGTCGCGCTCCAGCTCGGCCTGCCTCGCCCTCCTCCCCAGGGAAGTGCGAGTTACATCACCTCCTGCTCTCCTGCCCAGCCCTGCATGACTGAGACTGAGCTGCGGTCGTGTCCCGTTTCCTCGTCTGTCTCGTCGTCGCCCGTGGCCTCCTCCGCCCCTCTTCTTGATGATGTTGCTTGGCTTGACGATTGGCAGTCCCGTTTCGTGCCTCCGTCCACCGCGTCCCCTTCCCTCGCCTGCTGCCATGTGACCGTTAGCGATATAGCGACCCCGGTCCAGGACCCTGCTGAGACCTGGATCATCGACTCCAGGGCCACGCATCACATGACGGCCTCTCGTGAGGCCTTCAGTATGCTCAGTCCTGTCGGCGATGTCTCCGGTGTCCGGACGGGCACCGGACAGGTGTTACCTGTCCGTGGTGTTGGCGTCGTTCGTTTTCGTGGTCCTGCCGGTGACGTCTTTCTGACAGATGTCCTCTTCGTCCCTGGTCTCGAGCTCAGCCTCCTGTCCGTGACTGCCCTTGACCGCATGAGCATGGATGTTGTACACTCGCGTGGTATTTGCACTGTGTCATTGCGTCCGTCTGGTCTTGTCGTCTTGCACGCCACCGCCCGTGGCAACCTATGGCATGTTCCTCGTCTCTCCTCTTCTCCTCCCGTCTCCTCCTCGTCGGCCGCCACTGGCCATGTGCTCGTCACCAGTACGCTTTCTCCTCAGCACACCCGCCTCTTGCACCGCCGCCTCTGCCACGTCCACTCTGCCGCTGTGGACAGCATGCTTCGCACCCGGCCTGCCTCGGGCCTTGACCCGGAGACTTTCCCTCTCCCGTGCCCACTGAGTGCATTGACTGCGCTCAGGGGAAGATGCACCGGTCCACGTACCCCTTGTCTGCCTCCCGTGCATCCGCCCCTCTCGACCTTGTCCATTCGGATGTCATGGGCCCTCTCCCCACCGAGTCGGTCGGCGAGCATGGCCGCTATGTCCTCACCCTCACGGACGACTATTCTCGCTAACGCTGGGTCTTCTGTCTTAGGCAGAAGAGCGATGTCGCCCGGGCCATCCAGGAATGGCTTGTCCTCGCAGAGCGCGCGTGTGGCCGCTCCCTTCGCCGCTTTCGCTCCGATCGCGGTGGCGAGTACATGGGTGAGGCCACGACTTTCCTCGCCTCCCGCGCAATCCACCACGAGACATCGGCGCCCTACACACCCGCCCAGAATGGTGTCTCCGAGCGGTGGAACCGGACCATGGCTGACGCCGTCCGCACCATGCGTGTCGAGTCCGGTCTCTCCGAGGGCTTCTACTTTGAAGCCATGGCCTACATGACCTGGGTCTGGAACCGGGTTCCCCACGGTCCCCTTCCCCGTCAGTCCACGCCGTACCAGCATTGGTGCGGTCAGCGCGCTGACCTCCGCCCCGCTCACGTCTGGGGTTGTGTTGCCATTATCTGGTTGCCCGCCCCGCAGCAGGGCGGCAAGCTCGCCCCCCGCGGCCGTCCCTGCACCTTCCTCGGTGTCTCTCGTCAGTCCAAGGCCTGGCGCTTCTGGGACCCCTCCCGGCACTGCATCATCGAGTCCCGGGATGCCCTCTTCTTCGAGGACCTGTTTCCTCACGACCTCATTCGCTCCGGCTCGTCTGTGTCTATCCCGTCGCGTGGGGGAGTGGTGAGTCCGTCCTCCGTCCTACCGCGTCCGGGTGACACATTCTTCGGTCCCTCTGAGCCGCCTGCCCCAGTCGCGTCCGCTGGTCCCTCCAGGCCAGCTGCCCCAGCCGCGTCCGCTGGTCCCTCCGGCCAGCTGCCCCAGTCGCATCCGCTGGTCCCTCCGGGCCAGCTGCCCCAGTCGCGTCCGCGGGTCCCTCCGGGCCAGCTGCCCCAGTCGCGTCCGCTGGTCCCTCCGGGCCAGCTTCCCCAGCCGCGTCCGCTGGTCCCTCCGGGCCAGCTGCCCCAGCCGCGTCCGCTGGTCCCTCCGGGCCAGCTGCCCAAGTCGCATCCGCTGGTCCCTCCGGGCCAGCTTCCCCAGTCGCGTCCGCTGGTCCCTCCGGGCCAGCTGCCCCAGCCGCGTCCGCTGGTCCCTCCGGGCCAGCTGCCCCAGTCACGTCTGCTGGTCCCTCCGGGCCAGCAGCCCCAGTCGTGTCCGCTGATCTCTCCGGGCCGACAGCCCCAATCGCCTCCACTGGCCCATCAGACTCAGCGCCATCGCACGCCTTGCCACGCTACACACGTGGCCCCGGCGGCAGCCTCCGACCCAGGCCGTCGGTGAGCGTGCAGACCGTCGCACCGCGCTCGGTAGCGTCTCGACCCCCCGTGGCTCCACGTGCCTCCTCCACTCCCACGGTCGTGAGTGGGGACCCTGGCACCAAGGCCCTGACCTGACCACCTCGGCCATCATTGCAGATCTGCACCCGGGCTCCGCATTGGGCTATGCCATGCTCCATCATGAGCATCGGCACGCTGTCGTGACTACCCTTGCGCGCATCCCACCTGGGGCGCGAGAGGCACACGCTCTCTCAGTCCGCTCCACAGCACGCCCGGAGGACCCAGCCACCTTGCGCGAGGCACGAGCATCTCCTGAGGCCGCACACTGGGACGCTACCTGCGCCGATGAGCTCGCTGCTATCCGACAGCACCACGTGTACGACCTCGTCGACCTTCCTCCAGGTCGGAAGGCCATCGGCGCCAAGTGGGTCTTTCGGCGCAAGTGGAAACCCGACGGGTCCTTGGACAAGTACAAGGCCCGCCTCACTGCAAAGGGGTTTGCCCAGGTCCCTGGGGTCGACTATGACCAGATCTTTGCCCCAGTTGGCCGCTTCTCCACCAGCCGGGCGCTCTTTAGCCTGGTCGCCCAGCATGGGTGGGAGCTGCATCAGAAAGATGTGAGCAACGCTTTTCTCCATGGTTCACTGGAGGGTGAGGAGCTTTACATGGTGCAGCCACCAGGCTTCGACGATGGTACCGGGAGAGTGTGGCGTCTGCAGAAGGCCCTCTATGGCCTGAAGCAGTCGCCTCGGTGCTAGAACCAGGAGATCAGCAGCACGCTCCTTCGTGGTGGGCTCCAGCGCAGCACCGCGGACCCTGCACTGTTTGTCAGTCCGCGAGGCCAGACCTTCGCTGCTGTTCTGGTGTACGTCGACGACCTCCTCATTGCGTCGCCAGACACGGCCGCCATCCAGCGCGTCAAGGACCTGCTGCACGCCACCTACCAGATGAAGGATCTCGGGTCTGCCCGAGTCTTCCTGGGCATGCAGCTCGAGCATGATCACTCCCAGGGCATCCTCCATGTCCATAAGGCTGCTTATGTGCAGACTCTGTCCACTCGCTTCACCGAGGACCTGCCACTCGTGCCGAGCGCATCCTCACCCATGTCGCCCGATGGCCAGGTAAAGCTGAAGAGTCCTGACCCAGCTGTTGTGGGGGAGCCAGTTGACGTGACCACGTACCTGCGAGTCATCGCGTCACTGATGTTCCTGGCAACGACGACGCGTCCAGACATCGCGTTCGCCGTCAACCTCCTAGCCCAGTTTTCTCAGGAGCCGCGTCACCTCCACCACGAGGCCGTGATCCGAGTACTGCGCTATGTCGTCTCGACTCCTTGGCAAGGTCTCATGTTCCGCCGTCAACCGTCTGTTGTCGTAGTGGGCTACACCGACAGCGACTGGGCCGGCAGTCCGGACGGTAAGAGTCGCACAGGCTGGATCTTTCTGATTGGCGGCACGGCTGTGTCCTGGTGCAGCGGCAAGCAGGGGTGCATTGCACGTAGCACTGCTGAGGCTGAGTACGTGGCTCTTGGATCAGGCGTGTGTGAGAGTGTGTGGTTGCGTCGTCTGTTGTCCGAGTAGCGTCAGTCTGTCCCATCCATCACGTTGCATTGTGACAATGAGAGTGCCATGGCCATCGCCGACAATGACGGCGTGCATCACACACGCACAAAGCACATCAACGTTGAGTATCACTATGTGCGTTCATTGTTGCATGACGGCAGCATCAGCATCGTGTGGGTTGAGACAGCACGGCAGTTGGCTGACTTCCTGACCAAGGCACGGAAGCGCGACTCGTTCAAGAAGGCTGTGAGAGAAAGAAAACTATGCAGCAGGTTGGGGCAGCAGCGTTGTTGATGCAGCGTGCGGGCTTCCACGCTAGTTGCTTAAGTCAGCTGCCCCCTCAGTATGCTGCTCTAGAGTCTAAGTCTGGAAGCTCTGGATTTGTTACTCAGAAACGCGCGCGCCAGAGTTAGCGCCAGAAAGCAGCTGAAAACTGATAGTAACTGATTTGGAAACAAGAATGAACAACAGTGGGAGACCCCTCCAAGTTCTAGGCCCCCCCCAGCTCTGTAGAGCTTGTTACTCAGTTCATCAGCCAATCAGAAAAAAGCTAATTTCAGGCTGCCATGTTTTCTCGGTGAGGCCTGCCAGACGGCCGACAGCCCAAAACCCAGGCGTCGTCCGTTTTGCCTGAAAATTGGACCATACCATAATACCGACGCTGCAAACGCAGCCGTGCGGTCAGAATCTGCTAGAAAAATAGTAGCGAGGAGTTATGGCAGCCTGAACCCAGGCAGTGCCCACGACGGTTTATACTGCCAAACAGGGCCAAACAACACGCAACTGGGACCCTAGGCAGCGCATGACGACGCAGGCACGACAGTGCGCGCTGGACGCATGCAGACAGCGACTGCGGTGGCAGTGACTGCCGACAACGCGACCGCCGAGGAGGCCTGCTAATGGAGCTGAGCACGTTGCCGGAGAGAGGGGACTCCAGCGTACTGCAAGACGGCCTCAGCGTGCGTCGGCTCCACCGGACGACACTCCATCAGCGTCGAGTCTCGCCTTCAGTCATCTGCACGCCGATGTACACAAGCCGGGAGGACACAACAGAGCACAATGAGCGCGAAAAACCAGCACTCCCCCATGACTCACATGCGTAGTGCACATGGGCGGGCAGAGACACGGTCAGCAAAAGGACTCCCCCAGGACACGCAGAAGTGCAATCAGAGACAAAGAAAGCAAGTCACGGACGTACGCCGACAGAACTCACAGCCTTCTTAAACGAGTCTCGCTTCAGTGCCTTGGTCAGGAAGTCAGCCAGTTGCCGTGCTGTCTCAACCCACACGATGCTGATGCTGCCGTCGTGCAACAACGAACGCACATAGTGATACTCAACATTGATGTGCTTTGTGCGAGTGTGATGCACACCGTCATTGTCTGCAATGGCCATGGCACTCTCATTGTCACAATGCAAGGTGATGGATGCGACAGACTGACGCAACTCGGACAACAGACGACGCAACCACACNCGCTTCAGTGCCTTGGTCAGGAAGTCAGCCAGCTGCCGTGCTGTCTCAACCCACACGATGCTGATGCTGCCGTCGTGCAACAACGAACGCACATAGTGATACTCAACATTGATGTGCTTTGTGCGAGTGTGATGCACACCGTCATTGTCTGCAATGGCCATGGCACTCTCATTGTCACAATGCAAGGTGATGGATGCGACAGACTGACGCAACTCGGACAACAGACGACGCAACCACACACTCTCACACGCGCCTGAGCCAAGTGCCACGTACTCAGCCTCAGCAGTGCTGCGAGCAATGCACCCCTGCTTGCCACTACGCCAGGACACAGCTGTGCCCCCTACCAGAAAGATCCACCCAGTGCGACTCTTATCGTCTGGACTGCCGGCCCAGTCACTGTCAGTGTAACCCACTGCAACGACGGATGGTTGACGGCGGAACATGAGGCCTCGCCGAGGGGTCGAGACGACATAGCGCAGTACTCGGATCGCAGCCTCAAAGTGGAGGTGACGCGACTCCTGAGAGAACTGGGCCAGGAGGTTGACGGCGAACGCGATGTCTGGACACGTTGTCGTTGCCAGGAACATCAGTGACCCGATGACCCGCAGATACGTGGTCACATCAACTGGCTCCCCCACAACAGCTGGGTCAGGAATTTTCAGCTTCACCTGGTCATCGGGTGACATGGGTGAAGATGCGCTAGGCACGAGGGGTAGGTCCTCGGCGAAGCGAGTGGACAGGGTATGCACATAGGCAGCCTGGTGAATGTGCAGGACGCCCTGTGAGCGATCATGCTTGAGCTCCATGCCCAGGAAGACTCGAGCGGATCCGAGATCCTTCATCTGGTAGGCAGTGTGCAGCAAGTCCTTGACACGCTGGATGGCGGCCGTGTCTGGCGACGAATGAGGAGATCGTCGACGTAGACCAGAACTGCGGCGAGGGTCGGACCCCGTGGGCTGATGAACAGGGCGGGGTCAGCGGTGCTGCGCTGGAGGCCACCACGGAGAAGCGTGCTGCTGATCTCCTGGTTCCAGCACCGAGGTGACTACTTCAGGCCATAGAGGGCCTTCCGCAGCCGCCAAACTCTCCCAGTGCCGTCGTCAAAGCCTAGGGACTGCACCATGTAGAGCTCCTCACCCTCAAGTGAGCCATGGAGGAACGCGTTGCTCACGTCCATCTGATGCAGTTCGCACCCATGCTGGGCAACCAGGCTGAAGAGTGCCCGGCTAGTGGAGAACCGACCGACTGGGGCGAAGATCTGGTCGTAATCGACCCCAGGGACCTGAGCAAACCCCTTTGCAGTGAGGCGGGCCTTGTACTTGTCCAAGGACCCGTCAGGCTTCCACTTGCGCTGAAAGACCCACTTGGCACCAATGGCCTTCCGACCTGGAGGGAGGTCGACAAGGTCATACACGTGGTGCTGGCGGATGGCAGCGAGCTCCTCAGCGCAGGCAGCATCCCAATGTGTGGCCTCAGGAGAGGCTCATGCCTCGCGCAGGGTAGCTGGGTCGTCTGGGCGTGCTGTGGACCGGACTGAGAGGGCGTGTGCCTCACGAGCTCCAGGTGGGATCCGGGCGAGTGTAGCCACGACAGCATGCCGATGCTCGTGATGAAGCATGGCGTAGCCTAGTGTAGAGCCAGGGTGAAGGTCCGCGATGATGGCCGAGGTGGTCAGGCCGAGAGCCTTCGTGCCAAAGTCCCCACTCACGACTGTGGGAGTGGAGGAGACACGTGGGGCCACAGGGAGTCGAGGTGCCACGGGACGCGGTGCGGCGGTCTGCGCGCTCACTGTCGACCGAGGTCGGAGGCTGCCGCCTGGGCCACGTGTGTAGCGCGGTCGGGCAGAAGATGGTACTGGGTCCGACTGGCCAACGGAGGCGGACGGGGCTACTGGCTCGGAGGAGCCAGTGGACGCGACTGGGGCTGCCGGCCCGGGGGAGCCAGCGGACACGACAGGCGCAGCTGGCTCAGAGGGGCTAGTGGACGCAGCTGGGATTGCTGGCCCGGAGGGGCCAGCGGACACGACAAGCGCTGCTGGCTCAGAGGGGCCAGCGGACGCGGCTGGGATTGCTGGCCCGGAGGGGCCAGCGGACACGACAGGCGTTGCTGGCGCAGAGGGGCCAGTGGACGCGGCTGGGACTGCTGGCTCGGAGGGGCCAGCGGACGCCACTGGGGCTGTTGGCCCGGGAGGGCCAGAGGACGCGACAGGCGCTACCGGCTCAGAGGGACGGAGTGATGTGTCACCCGGAGGCGACAGGACGGAGGACGGACCCAACACTCCCCCACGCAACGGGAGGGACACAGACGAGCCGGAGCGTATGAGGTCGCAGGGGAATCGATCCTCGAAGAACAGGGCATCGCGGGACTCGACGATGCAGTGTCTGGATGGGTCCCAGAAGCGCCAAGCCTTGGACTGACGAGACACACCGAGGAAGGTGCAGGGGCGTCCGCGGGGGGTAAGCTTGCCGCCCTGCTGGGGGGGCGGGCAGCCACACAATGGCCACGTAGCCCCAGACGCGAGCCGGGCGGAGGTCAGCGCGTCGACCGCACCAATGCTGGTATGGTGTGGACTGGCGGGGAAGGGGACCGTGGGGAACCCGGTTCCAGACCCAGGTCATGTAGGACATGGCTTCAAAATAGAAGCCATCAGAGAGACCTGACTCGACCCGCATGGTGCGGACGGCATCGGCCATGGTGCGGTTCCACCGCTCGGACACGCCATTCTGGGCGGGTGTGTAGGGCGCAGACGTCTCATGGTGGATCCCGCGGGAGGCGAGAAAGGTCGTGGCCTCACCCATGTACTCTCCGCCGCGATCGGAGCGAAAGCGGCGGAGGGGGCGGCCACACTCGCATTCCGCGAGGACGAGCCAGTCCTGAATGGCTCGGGCGACATCGCTCTTTTGTCGGAGGTAGAAGACCCAGCGGTAGCGAGAATAGTCATCCGTGAGGGTGAGGACATAGCGGCCATGCTCTCTGACGGACTCGGTGGGGAGAGGACCCATGACGTCCGAGTGGACAAGGTCAAGGGGGGCGGAGGCACGGGAGGAGGACAAGGGGTATGTGGACCGGTGCATCTTCCCCTGAGCGCAGTCAATGCACTCAGTGGGGCACGGGAGAGGGAAAGTCTCCGGGTCAAGGCCCTTGCCCGGCTGGGTGCGAAGCATGCTCTCTACGGCGGCAGAGTGGACGTAGCAAAGGCGGCGGTGCAAGAGGCGGGTGTGCTGAGGAGAAAGTGTACTGTTGACAAACACATGGCCTGTGGCGGCCGACGGGGAGGAGACGGGAGGAGAGGAGGAGAGGCGAGGAACATGCCACAGGTTACCACGGGCGGTGGCGTGCAGGACGACAAGACCAGACGAACGCAACGACACAGTGCCGACACCACGCGAGTGCACAACATCCATGCTCATGCGGTCAAGGGCAGTCACGGACAGGAGGCTAAGCTCGAGACCAGGGACGAAGAGGACATCCGTCAGAAAGACATCACCGGCAGGACCACGGAAACGAACGACGCCAACGCCACGGACAGGCAACACCTGTCCGGAGCCCGTCTAGACACCGGAGACATCGCCTACAGGACCGAGCATACTGAAGGCCTCACGAGAGGCCGTCATGTGATGCGTGGCCCCGGAGTCGATGATCCAGGTCTCAGCAGGGTCCTGGACCGGGGTCGCCAGATCGCTAACGTTCACATGGCAGCAGGCAAGGGACGCGGACGCAGTGGACGGAGGCGCGAAACGGGACTGCCAATCGTCAAGCCAAGCAATGTCGTCAAGGAGAGGGGTGGAGGAGGCCACTGGCAACGACCAGGCAGGAGAGGAAATGGGACACGACCGCAACTCAGTCTCAGTCATGCAGGGCTGGGCAGGAGGGCAGGAAGTGACGTAACTCACAGTTCCTTGGGGAGGAGGGCGAGGCAGGCCGAGCTGGAGCGCGATGAACTGCTCCAGCTGACGCTCACGGGAGGTGGGCCCGGGAGTGTAGACGGAGTGCGGAGTGACAGCGCCGGAGCCCGGGTAGTAGGGGAACTGAGCCGGCGTAGGGACCGGAGGCACCGACGGTTGCGGATGGTGCGGCGACGGCGCCGGTGTCTGCGGGACTGGCGAGGCGACCAGAGTGGTGGAGCTGCTGGGCGAGGCCGAGGCGTCAAATCCAGCGACAACGACGGCGGCGGAGGCGAGACGGCGCTCCCGCTGGCGACGCATGGTGGCGATGACGCGCGCCTCATCGGTCGGTAGAGGGCACGTGTACCAACCGTGCCCAGGCTGGCCACAGTTGTGGCAGACCAAGCCACCACTGCCGGACCCGGTCGACGGCTGCGGCTGCTGCTGCTGCTGACCCTTGTCCTTCTTGCTCCGACGCTTCTTCTTCCCCGTCGACGAAGAGCTGGCGGAGGAGCTGGCGAAGGTGGCCGCGGCGGGAGAGGCGATGGCCACGGAGGCGAGGGCCTCCGTGCGATGGAGCTGGGACTCCTGGCGAGCTTCCTCAATGCGGAGGAAGAGCTCGTATGCCCAGGGCATGAGGGTGCCCTGGGCTGCCATGGTGGACAGGACGTCCTGGGGGTAGTGCACGAAGACGTCCGCGTACGCGCTAGTAGCGCCGCGCTTGATGGTGAGGAGCGCGGACAGAGGGGGTGGAGCAGATGTGCCGAGACGACGTAGGATGTCCTCCGCCCGCTGCCAGTAGGTAGTGACCGTCTTGGTCTCCCCCATGTGCAGGGAGTTGAACTCCCGGAGCAGACGACTGATCTCAGCGTCGCTGGATAGACGATGGGGTCTGGTGAGGACGTGCCATGCGACTGCAGGGTCTGGTATGGCGTCGGCGGTAAAATCACCGAGGAAAGGCTCTAGGGCCAGGCGGGAAGCAGGAGGGGCGACTAGGACAAGGGCGCGGACGGTGCGACCAGCGTCATGCAACTGGTCGGCCTGGGTGGAGTCGTAAGGGAGGGTGTAGTATGACCACAGGCCCTCACCCTACGCCCAGATCCGGAAGCTAAGCTCCCAGCTTCGGAACTGCTCGCCGGCCTGAAGCAACGGCGGCGGCATCTCAAAGTCCTTCTGCCTGCGGCCAGCACCCAAAGTGGGGCCAAGGACGGAAGTGACTGTCTGCCGCTGGCGCTGAGTCTGCTGCTGTGCCAGATAGTACGTGGCAGCAGACACCGCTGGGCTGGCGTGCCCTGGAGGGACGAATGACGGTGGCACACTGGTGGCAGTCTGGGCGGCTACCAGTGGGCTGTAGCTGCTGCAAGCTGCTACGTCAAGGCGGCGAGCTATTGCTGAAGAGCAGCGAGGGGGTCAGGATTGGCGCCGACGACACCAGTGGGCTGTAGCTGCTGCAGCTGATGCTGTTGCTGCGGCGGCGGCGGCTGCTGCTGCTGCTACTGCTGCTGCTGCTGCTGCTGCTGCTGTTGTTGCTGCTGCTGCTGCTGTTGCTGCTGCTGCTGCTGCTGCTGCTGCTGCTGCTGCTGCAGCTGCTGCTGTTGCTGCTGCTGCTGCTACTACTGCTGCTGCTGCTTCTGCTGTTGCTGCTGCTACTGCTGCTGCTGTAGGCGCTGCAAGAAAGGAGGGGTAGGGGTCCCCCCAACAGAGGAGGACCCCTCCTCACTAAAGGTACCGGCCATGGTGTGGTGCCCCTTGTTTTTTTTTTTTTTGTTTTTTTTTTTTT
>SZWC01008476.1:78377-113786 GCA_023375785.1 Penium margaritaceum | reverse complement strand
AACTCTGGCACAACTCTGGCACAACTCTGGCACAACTCTGGCACAACTCTGGCACAACTCTGGCACAACTCTGGCACAACTCTGGCACAACTCTGGCACAACTCTGGCACAACTCTGGCACAACTCTGGCAGAGCTCTATCACAACTCTGGCACAACTCTGGCACAATTCGAGCAGAACTCTAGCACAACTCAAGAACAGCTCTGCCACAACTCTGGCACATCTCCGCACAACTCTGACACAACTCTGGCACAACTCTGGCACATCTTTGGCACAGCTCTGGCACAACTCTGGCACAAGTCTTGCACAACTCTGGCACAACTCTAGCACAACTATTGCACAACTCTGGCACAACTCTCGCACAACTCTGGGACAACTCCGGCACAACTCTGGCACAGCTGTGGCAAAACTCTGGAATAACAATGGCACAACTCTAGCACAACTCTGGCACAACTCTGGTACAACTCTGACAGAACTCTGGCACAAAGCTGGCACAACTCTGGCACAACTCTGGCTCAGCTCTGCCACAATTCTTGCATAAATCTGGCACAACTCTGTCACAACTATGGCGCAACTCTGGCACACCTCTGGCACAACTCTGGCACAACTCTGGCACAACGCTGGCACAACTCTGGCATAACTCAGGCACAACTCTGGCACTACTCTGGCACTACTCTGGCACAACTCTGGCACAACTCTGGTACAACTCTGGCAGAACTCTGGCAGAACTCTGGCACACCGCCGGCACAACTCTGGCACAACTCTGGCACAACGCTGGCACAACTCTGGCATAACTCAGGCACAACTCTGGCACTACTCTGGCACTACTCTGGCACAACTCTGGCACAACTCTGGTACAACTCTGGCAGAACTCTGGCAGAACTCTGGCACACCGCCGGCACAACTCTGGCACAACTCTGGCACAACGCTGGCACAACTCTGGCATAACTCAGGCACAACTCTGGCACTACTCTGGCACTACTCTGGCACAACTCTGGCACAACTCTGGTACAACTCTGGCAGAACTCTGGCAGAACTCTGGCACACCGCCGGCACAACTCTGGCACAACTCTGGCACAACGCTGGCACAACTCTGGCATAACTCAGGCACAACTCTGGCACTACTCTGGCACTACTCTGGCACAACTCTGGCACAACTCTGGTACAACTCTGGCAGAACTCTGGCAGAACTCTGGCACACCGCCGGCACAACTCTGGCACAACTCTGGCACAACGCTGGCACAACTCTGGCATAACTCAGGCACAACTCTGGCACTACTCTGGCACTACTCTGGCACAACTCTGGCACAACTCTGGGACAACACTGGCACAACTCTGGCACAACTCTATCACAGCTCTGGCACAACTCTGGCACAATTCTAGCAGAACTCTGGCACAACTCAAGAACAACTCTGGCACAACTCTGGCACATCTCTGGCACAACTCTGACACAACTCTAGCACAACTCTGGCACACGTTTGGCACAGCTCTGGCACAACTCTGGCACAACTATTGCACAACTCTGGCACAACTCTCGCAAAATTCCGGGACAACTTTGGCACAACTCTAGCACAACTCTGGCACAACTCTGGAACAACTATGACACAACTCTGGCACAACTCTGGCACAACTCTGGTACAACTCTGGCAGAAATCTGGCACAAAGCTGGCACAACTCTGGCACAACTCTGGCACAACTCTGGCACACCTCTGGCACAACTCTGGCACACCTCTGGCTCACCTCTGGCTCAACTCTCACACAAATCTGACACAACTCCGGCACAACTCTGGCACAACTCTGGCACAATTATGGCAGACCTCTGGCACAACTCAAGCACAACTCTGGCGCAACTCTGGCACATCTCTGGCACAACTCTGACACAACTCCGGCACAACTCTGGCACAACTCTGGCACAATTATGGCAGACCTCTGGCACAACTCAAGCACAACTCTGGCGCAACTCTGGCACATCTCTGGCACAACGCTGACACAAATCTGGCACAACTCTGGGACAACTTTGGCAGAACTCTGGCCCAACTCTGGTACAACCGTGGCACAACTTTGGCACAACTCTGGCACAACTCTGGCACAACTCTGGCACAACTCTGGCAGAACTCTGGCACAACTCTGGCACAACTCTTGAAAAACTCTGGCACAATTATGGCACAACTCTGGTACAGCTCCGCCACAACTCTTGCACAAATCTGGCACAACTCTGACACAACTATGGAACAAGTCTGGCACACCTCTGGCACAACTGAGGCACAACTCTGGCACAACTCCAGCACAAGTCTGGCACAACACTGGCACAACTCTGAAACAAATCCTTGCGATGCTTGAGCTGCATGGGTAAGCTGCTCTTGTTGACGTAGGAGCTCTTGAGCGGCAATCTGCTGCCTCAGCGCCTCCCTCTCTTGCTCCACAGCATGACGTTCTGCGGCTTCTTGTTGCGCCATGCGTTGCGCCTCATCAGCCAAGCGTTGCGCCTCTACAGCTTGGCGTTGTGCGTTGTGTGCGACATGGCGCCCCTGCTCTTGGCCCATGCGCATGCCATGCAAAACTGATTGATCATCAAGTGTAGGAGAAGCTGACTGAGCATTCTCCTCTTCCATGTTGCTCGTACTTCTGTGCAGGTGGAACGCTGCTCACGCACGTGAAGTGGCGTCATCTCCGCCTCTGGCTGAGCACTTATACAAGGTTGGTGGAGAACGTCTCCACCACCAATGTAGTCTGCTGCTACGGCTACTACAAACTGCTGAGAGCACCGCCTAGAGCTCTGATACCATGTTGATTTTGTGAGACAGGCAGCAAGGGCTAGGACCCTTGCTGGTAGGACCTTTGGGTGATCAGCAGTGGAGCTTGTACAATAGCAGGAGAAGGGATGGAAAGTCTGGACTAAAATCTTGATTGATACAGAGTACAAGTATGGTACATGAAAAGCTAAGCTCACTAGGCTAGCAAAGCTCCTGGTCCACGGAGGGGTAACGCCTTGCTAGGCCTTATAGGCCGTCATGGCAAGGGTCTTGGCGCAGTCTCAAGGTTGACTGGCCTCCAGAGTAGCCTCCACCCGTGCTGGCAGGCCTTGCCAGGCTTGTAGAGGCCTTGGAGGGATCTCCAGCAGAGTCTTGGTCTGGGCTCCACAGTCAGAGGCTTGAGCAGAGCTGAGTTCTTGAAGAATGCTGAGATGCTGAGATGAGTGTGGACCGAGAGGAGTTTCTCCTTTTATACTTGAGGTCCTGGCACGTTGACCACCTGAAAGAGAAGCTTCCTTCAGGTGGTTCAGGTATGCTGCCCCTTGTGCCCTGAAAAGGGGAAACGTCCTTCAGGAGAAGCTTCTTGTAGTTCACATCTAGTTACTAGCACCTGAACATGATCAAGAGGAAGCTTCCCCCTTGAGGAAGCTTCAGCAGGTGTTCAGGTGCAGCTTCCTCAGGAGGTTGCTTGCCCTTCAGGCTAACTTCTACTGATCGTTGATTCAGCCATGCTTCTGCATGAGATCCGTTGATCAGGAGACTCCTAAAGCATATACCAGATTGGCCCATGCAGGTAGAAGGGACCAGGCTTCATGCATGTGGCTGATGATGCAGTGTAGGCCTCATGCTCAGGGTGCATGATTGCTGTCCAGTCAGCTATAGGACTCCCTCACCAGGGTAGTTGTGCATTGCTACGTAGTATGTAGCTCCCCTCCCTCTCAGAGCTAACTAGAGGCATGCATAACCCCCTTGCACTTGCCAGCACACTATATTACACACCAGGCCCTTTAGACTGCTTCAGAGCTGGTTGCCAGAATGTATCTGGCCAGTACAAGAGAGAATTCTCAGTAGCCGTGGTCCCGGGAATTCACCGTAAAATCCGTAAATTTCCCTACAATGCTCCGAGTGCAGTACCGTCTTCACCATATCGCAGCTTGACACCAGCACATAAATCGCTTGTCTCAACAGTTGTAAGTATTTGCGAGTGGTTGCGAGTGGTTTTGAGTGGTTACGACTGGTTGTGAGTGGTTGTGAGTGGTTGTGAGTGATTGAGAGTGGTTGTGAGTGGTTGCGAGTGCTTGTGAGTGGTTCCGAGTGGTTGCAAGTGGTTGCTAATGGTTGTGAGTGATTGTAAGTGATTGTGAGTGGTTGCGAGTGGTTGCGAGTTGTTGCAAGTGGTGAGGAGTAGTTGTGACTGGTTGCGACTGGTTGCGACCGGTTGCGATTGGTTGCCCGTGGTTGCAAGTGGTTGCCAGTGATTGTGAGTGGCTGCGAGTGGTTGCGAGTGGTTGCGAGTGGTTGCGAGTGGTTGCGAGAGGTTACGAGTGGTTGCGAGTTGTTCTGAGTGCTTGCAAGTGGTTGCGAGTGGTTGCGAAGGATTTCGAGTGGTTGTGAGTGGTTGCATATGGTTGTGAGTGCTTGTGAATGATTGCGAGTGGTTGCGAGTGGTTGCGAGTAGTTGCGAGTGATTGCGAGTGGTTGCGAGTGATTGCGAGTGGTTACGAGTAGCTACAAGTGGTTGCGAGTGATTGTGAGAGGTTGGGAGTGGTTGCGAGTGGTTGCAAGTGATTGCGAGTGGTTGCAAAAGGTTGCGAGTGGTTGCGAATGGTTGCAAGTGGTTGCCAGTGGTTGTGAGTGGCTGTGAGTGGTTGCGAGAAGTTGCAAGTGGTTGTGCGTTTTTGTGAGGTTTTGCGAGTTGTTGCGAGTGGTTGGGAGTGGTTGCAAGTAGTTGCGAGTGGTTGCGAGTGGGTGCGGTTGGTTGCGATTGGTTACAAGTGGTTGGAAGGGGTTGCGACTGGTTTCGAGTGGTTGGGATTTGTTAAGAGTGGTTGAGAGTGGTTGTGAGTGCTTGCGAGTGGTTGCAAGTGGTTGCAAGTGGTTTTGTGTGGTTGCGAGTGGTTACAAAGTATTTCGAGTGGTTATGACTGGTTGCGTATGGTTGCGAGTGCTTGCGAGTGGTTGCGAGTGGTTGCGAGTGGTTGCGAGTGGTTGCGAGTGGTTGCGAGTGGTTGTGAGTGGTTGCGAAAGCTTGCGAGTGGTTGCGAGTGGTTGCGAGTGGTTGCGATTGGTTGCGAGTGGCTACGAGTGGTTGCGAGTGGTTGCGAGTGGTTGCGATTGGTTGCGAGTGGCTACGAGTGGTTGCGAGTGGTTGCGAGTGGTTGCGATTGGTTGCGAGTGGCTACGAGTGGTTGCGAGTGGTTGCGAGTGGTTGCGATTGGTTGCGAGTGGCTACGAGTGGTTGCGAGTGGTTGCGAGTGGTTGCGATTGGTTGCGAGTGGCTACGAGTGGTTGCGAGTGGTTGCGAGTGGTTGCGATTGGTTGCGAGTGGCTACGAGTGGTTGCGAGTGGTTGCGAGTGGTTGCGATTGGTTGCGAGTGGCTACGAGTGGTTGCGAGTGGTTGCGAGTGGTTGCGATTGGTTGCGAGTGGCTACGAGTGGTTGCGAGTGGTTGCGAGTGGTTGCGATTGGTTGCGAGTGGCTACGAGTGGTTGCGAGTGGTTGCGAGTGGTTGCGATTGGTTGCGAGTGGCTACGAGTGGTTGCGAGTGGTTGCGAGTGGTTGCGATTGGTTGCGAGTGGCTACGAGTGGTTGCGAGTGGTTGCGAGTGGTTGCGATTGGTTGCGAGTGGCTACGAGTGGTTGCGAGTGGTTGCGAGTGGTTGCGATTGGTTGAGAGTGGCTACGAGTGGTTGCGAGTGGTTGCGAGTGGTTACAGTAATTGTAAGTGGTTGCCAGTGGTTGCGAGTCGTTGTGAGTGGTTGCGAGTGGTTGCAAGTAGTTGCGAGTGGTTTTGTGTGGTTGCGAGTGGTTGCGAAGGATTTCGAGTGGTTGTGAGTGGTTGCATATGGTTGTGAGTGCTTGTGAATGATTGCGAGTGGTTGCGAGTGGTTGCGAGTAGTTGCGAGTGGTTGCGAGTGGTTGCGAGTGATTGCGAGTGGTTACGAGTAGCTACAAGTGGTTGCGAGTGATTGTGAGAGGTTGGGAGTGGTTGCGAGTGGTTGCAAGTGATTGCGAGTGGTTGCGAAAGGTTGCGAGTGGTTGCGAATGGTTGCAAGTGGTTGCCAGTGGTTGTGAGTGGCTGTGAGTGGTTGCGAGAAGTTGCAAGTGGTTGTGCGTTTTTGTGAGGTTTTGCGAGTTGTTGCGAGTGGTTGGGAGTGGTTGCAAGTAGTTGCGAGTGGTTGCGAGTGGTTGCGGTCGGTCGCGATTGGTTACAAGTGGTTGGAAGGGGTTGCGACTGGTTTCGAGTGGGTGGGATTTGTTAAGAGTGGTTGAGAGTGGTTGTGAGTGCTTGCGAGTGGTTGCAAGTGGTTGCAAGTGGTTTTGTGTGGTTGCGAGTGGTTACAAAGTATTTCGAGTGGTTATGACTGGTTGCGTATGGTTGGGAGTGCTTGCGAGTGGTTGCGAGTGGTTGCGAGTGGTTGCGAGTGGTTGCGAGTGGTTTTGAGTGGTTGCGGAAGCTTGCGAGTGGTTGCGAGTGGTTGCGAGTGGTTGCAAGTGATTGCGAGTGGTTGCGAAATGTTGTGAGTGGCTGCGAGTGGTCGTGCGTGGTTGCGAGTAGTTGCGAGTGGTTGCCAGTGGTTGTGAGTGGTTGCAAGTGGCTGCAAGTGGTTGTGAGTTGTTGTGAGGTTTCACAAGTTTTTGCGAGTGGTTGGGAGTGGTTGCAAGTAGTTGCAAGTGGTACCAAGTGGTTGCGGTTGGTTGCGATTGGTTGCAAGTGGTTGCGAGGGGTTGCAAGTGGTTTTGAGTGGTTGGGAGTGGCTAAGAGTGGTTGTGAGTGGTTGTGAGTGGTTGCGAGTGGTTGCGAGTGGTTACGAGTGGTTCCAAGTGCTTGCGAGTGGTTGTGAGTGGTTGCAAGTGGTTGCGAGTGGTTACGAGTGGTTGCGAGTGGTTGCCAGTGGTTGCGAGTGGTTGCGAGTGGTTTCAAGTGGTTGTGAGTGCTTGCAAGTGGTTCGGAGTGATTGGAAGGGGTTGCCAGTGGTTGCAAGTGGTTACGAGTGGTTACGAGTGGTTGCCAGTGGTTGCATGAGGTTGCGAGTGGTTGCGAGTGATTGTGAGTGGTTGCGAATGGTTGCAAGTGGTTGCGAGTGGTTGCGAGTGGTTGCGAGTGATTGCGAGTAGTTGCGTGTGGTTGTGAGTGGTTGTGAGTGGTTGCAAATGATTGTGAGTTGTTGCGAGTGATTACGAGTGGTTGCAAGTGGTTGCAAGTGGTTGCGAGTGGTTGCGAATGGTTGCGAGTGATTGTGAGTGGTTGCGATGGGTTGCGAGTGGTTGCAAGTACTTGCAAGTGGTTGCGACTGCTTGCAAGAGGTTGCGAGTGGTTGCAAGGGGTTGCCAATGGTTGCAAGTGGTTGCGAACGGTTGTGAGTGGTTGCCAGTGGTTGCGTGAGGTTGTGAGTGGTTGTGAGTGGTTGCGAGTGGTTGCAAATGGTTGCAAGTGGTTGCGAGTAGTTGCGAGTGGTTGCGAGTGGTTGCGAGTGATTGCGAGTAGTTGCGTGTGGTTGTGAGTGGTTGTGAGTAGTTGCGAATGGTTGTGAGTTGTTGCGAGTGATTACGAGTGGTTGCAAGTGGTTGCAAGTGGTTGCGAGTGGTTGCGAATGGTTGCAAGTGATTGCGAGTGGTTGCGATGAGTTGCGAGTGGTTGCAAGTACTTGCAAGTGGTTGCGAGTGCTTGCAAGAGGTTGCGAGTGGTTGCAAGGGGTTGCCAATGGTTGCAAGTGGTTGCGAACGGTTGTGAGTGGTTGCCAGTGGTTGCGTGAGGTTGTGAGTGGTTGTGAGTGGTTGCGAGTGGTTGTGAATGGTTGCAAGTGGTTGCGAGTAGTTGCCAGTGGTTGCAAGACGGTGCGAGTGGTTGTGAGTTGTTGCAAGTGGTTTCAAGTGGCTGCGAGTGGTTGCAAGTGGTTATGAGTGGTTCTAAGTGGTTGCGAGTGGTTGCGAGTACTTGCAAGTGGTTGCAAGTGGTTGTGAGTGGTGGCAATTTGTTGCGAGTGGTTGCGAGTGGTTGCGATTGGTTGCATGTGGTTGTGAGTGGTTGTGAGTGGTTGCGAGTGGTTGCGAGTGGCTCCGAGTAGTTGCGAGTGGTTGCGAGTGGTTGCGACTGGTTGCGAGTAGTTGCGAGTGGTTGCGAGTGGTTGCGAGTGCTTGCAAGTGGTTGCGAGTGGTTGCAAGTGGTTGCAAGTGGTTGCGAGTGGTTGTAAGTGGTTGCGAGTGGTTGCGAGTACTTGCAAGTGGTTGCGAGTGCTTGCAAGTGGTTACGAGTGCTTGCAAGTGGTTGCGAGTGGTTGCAAGTGGTTGCAAGTGGTTGCGAGTGGTTGTAAGTGGTTGCGAGTGGTTGCGAGTACTTGCAAGTGGTTGCGAGTGCTTGCAAGTGGTTGCGAGTGGTTGCAAGGGGTTGCTAGTGGTTGCAAGTGGTTGCGAGTGGTTGCCAGTGGTTGCCAGTGGTTTAGTGAGGTTTCGAGTGGTTGCGAGTGGTTGTGAGTGGTTGCGAATGGTTGCAATTGGTTGCGAGTGGTTGCGAGTGGTTGCGAGTAGTTGCATGTGGTTTTGAGTGGTTGCAAGTGGTTTCGAGTGGTTGCGAGTTGTTGTGAGTGGTTGCGAGTGGTTGCAAGTGGTTGCAAGTGGTTGCGAGTGGTTGCGAATGGTTGCGAGTGGTTGCGAGTGGTGGCGAGACTGGCGCCAGCCATGGTGCCAATCGCCGTAGAAGTAACACACAAAGCCGTTGGACGCATGAGGCATGTGCCACAACTGGAACTGTCACTATGTAAGCAACGTCTGCCAAGCATGCAGTGCCAGTGCCAACCACGGTGCACGTTGCACTCCCTGCTACGCCAGTTTGCTTATCTCCAGAGCTTGGCGCGGGTGAGTGCACGCGGTACTTGCTCCTGCTGGAACAGGGCCACAGGGAGAGGTGTGAAAACGAAGCACAGTCTCTCAGATGTGCTACGACGTCGTTATGAGGACGGCCACAACAACGCTAATGGTGCGTTGTAGTGCAACTGCTATGCAGTTGCTATGCTACTATTGGGCGGCTAGCATAACATGCGACCTCAAGTGGCCTTCGGTGCTTCTACTGTTGTCATTGCTGCCTGCGACCATTTTCAACGCCAACAACGGTGGTCCCCGCCACACTTCCTGCGGCCGGTAACGCTGTAGGTGGTGTCGATGTAGCTCCGACTGCTGCTACTACACCGTTCATTATCACCAACTGACGACTGTAACCCCCAGCAACCTCCTTTTTTTTTTTTCCTCGAGAGCCCCAGTCGTAGACCCTCCTTGTCCTTTTTTTTGTGGTTTTGGTCACCGAACACTCGGTGCCAGTTGGATACCTTTTCTCGGGGTTTTGTTCGAGTGCCCCGCTTGAGGAAACTCCATCCCCCTTTTCTTTTTCTTCTTGTCTTTCTCGACCCTCGCGACGACCGCAGTGGAGGGGGAGGCGCACTCCCCCCCTCGAGTGTAGCTGGCCAAGGGCCGCCCGTCGTCCTCCCCTGTCCCTCTCGGCCGGCGGGGGGGGCGGCGTTTGGCCGGCACACGCCGGCTCATGCGCCGGGCTTGGTCGGCGCTCTGTTGCGTCCTTGCTGGCACGACAGGTCCGACAGACAGGACCCCCCTTCCACCCCCGGGACGAGGTCCCTCGCGTCAGGTCCCCCTCAAACCCGACAGCAACAACTGCTGCAACAACTGCTGTTGCGATTGCTGCAACAACTAGTATTGATGTTGCTGTTGCGGCTGCTGCCTGCTACTCTTGTTGCAGCTGCTACTCCGGCTGCTCCATGTTGCTGCGGCTGCTACCTATTACTCCCGCTACGGCTGTTGCATCCTGCTCCAAATGCTACCTTTTGCTACTGCAAAAAATGCTACTACAGCTGCTCGCTGCTGTTGCAGTTGCTGGTGCTACTGCTGTGGCTGATACTGGTGTAGCTGCTGCCCGCCGCCGCTATTGTGGCTACTACTGCAGCTCTAGCCTGCTGCTGCTGCGGTTGGTGCAGCTCGCGGCTGCTGATGCCGCCTTTGTTGCAAGCTGCTGCCGTCGGTGCTCGCCGCCGTCGCAAGCTGCTGCTATGAGCTGCTTCTTTCTTTTCTGTGTACAGATTGGTGGCCAGACATGGCTGCTGCTACCACCTGGTGCTGCGACTATAGTGGCTGATGCCCATACCTGCTCTCGTTGTAGGTGCTTCCCGCCAATGCTGCTGTAGTTGCTTGCAACTTCAGCCACTATCTGCGCTGCCTCCACCGCTTTGCTGCAACGTAGTCGTGGTGTGTCCCTCCAGGATCCGCTGCTATTGGAGACAGCTTCCTAGCATTGCTCTTGCTGGCATGGCAGTACAGGCCGACCACCTAGCTCACTAGCACGCACAGGTGAAGGTGAAAACAGCAAGGGGTTGGCTAGTGACACAAGTACAAGTGTCAGAAGCTGCATATATTGAATTGTCCAAAGAGAAAATGACAACTGAGGCTTGGACAACTTAAATTGAGTCATGGACCTAGTGGATGCACACACATGTGGCGCACAACGGCGTTATTTACCTAGCAGGAAAAAACAGTAGCAAAAACACAGTTTTGGCCATAACTCCCTACAGACATGTTAAAACGATGAGCCGTTCAAACCAGAACAGCCGCATTGACAAGATCTAGGTCATGATAGGCTGCATGCCTATGTGCTGTCCCACAGCACGAATCTAAGAAATACGAGAGTCTTTTGAGCGCCCGTTGCCGCAGTCCGCTGGTCGTCTACCACTGTCGCCAGTCTCAGGGATCTGCACGTGAATGGACATGAGACGAGAGGTCACCGTAAGACGTGTATGACACACACAACAACACTCCCCCATGACCGGAGGGCGAAACACGTCCATGCACATGTAGACACTCACGCTGTATAATGCAAGAAATGCACAGCCGCTGTAGGCAGCAAGCACATCACATGCAAGGTGGCACATGAGGAATCAACCTGCAACAGGGATGGGGCAGAGTCCCATGGAGCAATTGGCCGCATGAAACTTCGAACGACACAGAGCCTTGGTCAGAAACTCCGCACATTGCCTGTTAGTGCCCACGTGGATGACTCGGATCTTACCACGATCAACGAGATCACGCACGAAGTGGTGCTCGACATTGATGTGCTTTGTGCATGCATGGAACACACCTGAGTTCTTTGTGATGGCCTCCTTGCTCATGTTGTCACACTAAAGGATGACGGGGGGAATGGACTGACGCAGTTCACGCAACAGACGGACGAGCCAGACACAATCCGCTACACCGGCGCCTAGAGCAACATACTCTGCCTTAGCAGTACTACGTGCAATGCAGCCCTGCTTCCCACTGCGCCAGGACACTGCAGTGCCTCCAATGAGAAAAATGTAGTCGGTGTGGCTCTTACCATTTGGACGCCACGCCCAGTCACTGTGTGTGTACCCATCGAGAACAACGGACACCTGCTTGCAAAAGCACAGGCCGAAGCGTGCGGTGAACAGGATGTAGCGTACACACCAGACTGCGGCCTCCAGTTTTTGCTAGCGTGGAGCCTACGAGAACTGAGCGAGCAGGTTGAAAGTGAAGGCAATGTCAGGCCGTGTCGTGGTGGCCAAGTAAATGAACGAGCCAATGACTGGCAGGTATAGGGTCACATCGACTGGCTCCCCCAGGTCTGCTGGTTCATCCACCTTCAAGGCAGCCTGCCCCTCAGGGGTCATGGGCGTGGAGGCTATGCAGACGTCAGCAAGGAGGTCGGCAAAGCGCTCCCCCAGAATCTCTACGTAGCATCCGTGATGGATACGGCGTGTACGGAAAACACGGTCGTGCACGATCTCCATCCCCAAAAAGATAGAGGCCTCACCAAGATCTCTCATCTTGTAGGCCAAGGAGAGAACGACCTTGGCAGCGTTTACTGCTTCCAAGTCGGGTGAAGCGATCAGAAGATCATCCACGTAGACAAGGATGGCAGCGAGTGGTGCTAGGGACTGTAAGAGGAATAGGGATGGTTCAGCATCACTCTGAACGCACCCAACGCATCTCAACGTGTTGGTGATCTCCTGATTCCAGCAGCGAGGTGACTGTTTCAGGCTGTACAAGGCCTTCCGCAGACGGTACACGCGACAGGTACCATCCTCAAAGCCGTGTGGCGGGACCATGTAGTTCTCCTCCTCAAGGTCCCCGTTTAGGAACACGTTGTTGAAATCCATCTGATAGAGTTCCCAGTCGTGTTGTACCACCTGGCTAAGCAGCATGAGCGTGGTCGTCATCTGCCCAACAGGGGCAAAGGTCTCGGTGTAGTCCACGCCAGGGACCTAAGAGAAGCCTTTTCCTGTCAAGCGTGCTTTGTAGCACTCCACAGTGCCGTCTGGCTTTAGCTTATTGCGTAGGACCCACTTGGCCTTGATGGCCTTGCAGTTCTTTGGCAAGTTCACCAGCTCAAAGACACCGTGCTCTCCAATGGTATCGAGCTCGGCCTGGCAGGCTGTACGCCACTGCTCAACGTCGAAAGCTGACAAGGCCTCAAGCAGACTAGTGGGATTGGGAGACAACACTGGTGCACTGCGTGTAGCCAGGGCATACGCCGCAGAGGGAGGGTTGACTGTCACCATGGACTTAGCGGCGTCACGAGCAAGACCGCGCTCATGAGCAAGTAGTGCCATACTAGTGGCACAGCCAGGGTAAACCTCAGCGAGGCCTCGAGCGCTCAGGCCGAGGGCCTTCGTGCTCGGGTCACCATTGACAACGTTGCGCGTGGAGCGAGGGCTGAGACATCCGCCGGGTGCCCGTGTGTAGGGGTCCGACGGGGCAGGACTAGTGGGACCTGCCAACTCACATGCCGGTGTGAACTGTACGGCAGGTGTGCCACTCGAGGCTAGCGTGGCCTCAATAGCCGTGGACGGACCCACGGCAGAGTCAGACATGTCCGCGGCCGGAGGCAGGGACGACTCAGAGCCAGGCGCGGACGCGGACGCAGGATCAGGCTGAGCCTCAGACGCGGAAGCAAGTGCCGGATCAGGCAGAGCCTCAAACGCGAAGGCAGACTCGGACAGAGACTCAAAAACGAGCGAGAGTAGACAGTCGGGGGCAGAGCAAGCCGCAGATGGGGCGGGGCTGAGGTGCCGGTGGGCACGGCCTCTAGGGATAGCCCCTAGCGTGTCAGAGACGGAGTGATTGTACTAGCCGGGGGCACTGTGCCAACCGTGACTGGAGCCTCCCCCACACTACGGGGTGCAACACACCCAGGAGCATGAGCAGTACGTAGAGCGTGGATGTGAGCTAGGTCGCGAAAGGTGAGATGTTCGAAGAAGAGAGCATCACGGGACTCCACGATGTGGCATCGCTTAGGGTCCCAGAACCGCCAGGCCTTCGACCACGGTGCAACACCAACAAAGGCGCAAATGCGGCCCCACGGAGAGAACTTGCTCCCTTACTGCTCCTGTGTGAGCCAGACACAGGCAAAGGAGCCCCAGATACGGGCCATGCGCAGATCCGTGCGACGCCCGTACCACAGCTCGTAGGGCATGCGATGACCTGGGGGGGGGCCGTGGGGAATGCGGTTCCAGACCCAGGTCATGTATGCCAAGCCCTCGAAGGCAAAGGCCTCAAGCATTGCGCTATTGGCGCGCATGGCGCGTACCGCATCCTCCATGGTACGATTCCAGTGCTCTGAGATTCCGTTCTGCTGGGGGGTGGCGGGAGCGAAGAGGTTGTGGAAGACGCCAAGCTCGGTGAAGGAGCGGGCCATGTCACCGAGGTACTTGCCGTCGCGGTCCAAGCGAAAGGTCTGAAGGCGATGGGGAGACTGGCACTCGCCCATGACCAGCCAAATGCAAAACGCAACGACGGCATTGCTCTTTTGAAAGCAGACTGTAGACCCAGCGCATACGCGTGAAGTCATCAGTCAATATTAGGACGTAGCGACCGCGGTCCTCCTGCAACTCGACAAGGAGCGGACGCATGAGGTCGGAGTGGAAAAGCTCCAAGGGCTGAAGAGCCCTGGAGACAGACGCANAATGGTTGCAATTGGTTGCGAGTGGTTGCGAGTGGTTGCGAGTAGTTGCATGTGGTTTTGAGTGGTTGCGAGTGGTTTCGAGTGGTTGCGAGTTGTTGTGAGTGGTTGCGAGTGGTTGCAAGTGGTTGCAAGTGGTTGCGAGTGGTTGCGAATGGTTGCGAGTGGTTGCGAGTGGTGGCGAGACTGGCGCTAGCCATGGTGCCAATCGCCGTAGAAGTAACACACAAAGCCGTTGGACGCATGAGGCGTGTGCCACGACTGGAACTGTCACTATGTAAGCAACGTCTGCCATGCATGCAGTGCCAGTGCCAACCACGGTGCACGTTGCGCTCCCTGCTACGCCAGTTTGCTTATCTCCAGAGCTTGGCACGGGTGAGTGCACGCGGTACTTGCTCCTGCTGGAACAGGGCCACAGGGAGAGGTGTGAAAACGAAGCACAGTCTCTCAGAAGTGCTACGACGTCGTTATGAGGACGGCCACAACAACGCTAATGGTGCGTTGTAGTGCAACTGCTATGCAGTTGCTATGCTACTATTGGGCGGCTAGCATAACATGCGACCTCAAGTGGCCTTCGGTGCTTCTACTGCTCTCACTGCTGCCTGTGACCATTGTCAATGCCAACAACGGTGGTCCCCGCCACACTTCCTGCGGCCGGTAATGCTGTAGGTGGTGTCGATGTAGCTCTGACTGCTGCTACTGCACCGTTCATTGTCACCAACTGACGGCTGTAACCCCCAGCAACCTCCTTTTTTTTTTTTTCCTAGAGAGCCCCAGTCGTAGACCCTCCTTGTCCTTTTTTTTGTGGTTTTGGTCACCGAACACTCGGTGCCAGTTGGATACCTTTTCTCGGGGTTTTGTTCGAGTGCCCCGCTTGAGGAAACTCCATCCCCCTTTTCTTTTTCTTGTTGTCTTTCTCGAACCTCGCGAAGAGCGCAGTGGAGGGGGAGGCGCACTCCCCCCCTCGAGTGTAGCTGGCCAAGGGCCGCCCGTCGTCCTCCCCTGTCCGTCTCGGCCGGCGGGGGGGGCGGCGTTTGGCCGGCACACGCCGGCTCATGCGCCGGGCTTGGTCGGCGCTCTGTTGCGTCCTTGCTGGCACGACAGGCCCGACAGACAGGACCCCCCTTCCACCCCCGGGACGAGGTCCCTCGCGTCAGGTCCCCCTCAAACCCGACAGCAACAGCTGCTGCAACAACTGCTGTTGCGATTGCTGCAACAACTAGTATTGTTGTTGCTTTTGCGGCTGCTGCCTGCTGCTCTTGTTGCAGCTGCTGCTCCGGCTGCTCCATGTTGCTGCGGCTGCTACCTATTACTACCGCTACGGCTGTTGCATCCTGCTCCAAATGCTACTTGTTGCTACTGCAAGAAATGCTACTACAGCTGCTCGCCGCTTCTGCAGTTACTGGTGCTACTGCTGCGGCTGATACTGGTGTAGCTGCTGCCCGCCGTCGCTATTGTGGCTACTACTACAACTCTAACCTGCTGCTGCTGCGGTTGGTGCAGCTCGCGGCTGCTGATGCCGCCATTGTTGCAAGCTGCTGCCGTCGGTGCTCGCCGTCGTCGCAAGCTGCTGCTATGAGCTGCTTCTTTCTTTTTTGTGTACAGATTGGTGGCCAGACATGGCTGCTGCTACCACCTGGTGCTGCGACTATAGTGGCTGATGCCCATACCTGCTCTCGTTGTAGGTGCTTCCCGCCAATGCTGCTGTAGTTGCTTGCAACTTCAGCCACTATCTGCGCTGCCTCCACCGCTTTGCTGCAACGTAGTCGTGGTGGGTCCCTCCAGGATCCGCTGCTGTTGGAGACAGCTTCCTAGCATTGCTCTTGCTGGCGTGGCAGTATAGGCCGACCACCTAGCTCACTAGCACGCACAGGTGAAGCTGAAAACAGCAAGGGGTTGGCTAGTGACACAAGTACAAGTGTCAAAAGCTGCAAATATTGAATTGTCCAAAGAGAAAATGACAACTGAGGCTTGGACAACTTAAATTGTGTCATGGACCTAGTGGATGCACACACATGCGGCGCACAACGGCGCTATTTTCCTAGCAGGAAAAAACAGTAGCAAAAACACAGTTTTGGCCATAACTCCCTGCAGACATGTTAAAACGATGAGCCGTTCAAACCAGAACAGCCGCATTGACAAGATCTACGTCATGATAGGCTGCATGCCTATGTGCTGTCCCACAGCACGAATCTAAGAAATACGAGAGTCTTTTGAGCGCCCGTTGCCGCAGTCCGCTGGTCGTCTGCCACTGTCGCCAGTCTCAGGGATCTGCACGTGAATGGACATGAGACGAGAGGTCACCGTAAGACGTGTATGACGCACACAACAACACTCCCCCATGACCGGAGGGCAAAACACATCCATGCACATGTAGACACTCACGCTGTATAATGCAAGAAACGCACAGCCGCTGTAGGAAACAAGCACATCACATACAAGGTGGCACATGAGGAATCAACCTGCAACAGGGATGGGGCAGAGTCCCATGGAGCAAGTGGCCGCATGAAACTTCGAACGACACAAAGCCTTGGTCAGAAACTCCGCACATTGCCTGTTAGTGCCCACGTGGATGACTCGGATCTTACCACGATCAACGAGATCACGCACGAAGTGGTGCTCGACATTGATGTACTTTGTGCATGCATGGAACACACCTGAGTTCTTTCTGATGGCCTCCTTGCTCATGTTGTCACACTAAAGGATGACGGGGGGAATGGACTGACGCAGTTCACGCAACAGACGGACGAGCCAGACACAATCCGCTACACCGGCGCCTAGAGCAACATACTCTGCCTTAGCAGTACTACGTGCAATGCAGCCCTGCTTCCCACTGCGCCAGGACACTGCAGTGCCTCCAATGAGAAAAATGTAGTCGGTGTGGCTCTTACCATCTGGACTCCACGCCCAGTCACTGTCTGTGTACCCATCGAGAACAACGGACACCTGCTCGCAAAAGCACAGGCCGAAGCGTGCGGTGAACAGGATGTAGCGTACACACCAGACTGCGGCCTCCAGTTTTTGCTAGCGTGGAGCCTACGAGAACTGAGCGAGCAGGTTGAAAGTGAAGGCAATGTCAGGCCGTGTCGTGGTGGCCAAGTACATGAACGAGCCAATGACTCACAGGTATAGGGTCACATCGACTGGCTCCCCCAGGTCTGCTGGGTCATCCACCTTCAAGGCAGCCTGCCCCTCAGGGGTCATGGGCGTGGAGGCTATGCGGACGTCAGCAAGGAGGTCGGTAAAGCGCTCCCCCATAATCTCTACGTAGCATCCGTGATGGACACGGCGTGTACGGCAAACACGGTCGTGCACGATCTCCATCCCCAAAAAAATAGAGGCCTCACCAAGATCTCTCATCTTGTAGGCCGAGGAGAGAACGACCTTGGCAGCGTTTACTGCTTCCAAGTCGGGTGAAGCGATCAGAAGATCATCCACGTAGACAAGGATGGCAGCGAGTGGTGCTAGGGACTGTAAGAGGAATAGGGATGGGTCAGCATCACTCTGAACGCACCCAGCGCATCTCAACGTGTTGGTGATCTCCTGATTCCAGCAGCGAGGTGACTGTTTCAGGCCGTACAAGGCCTTCCGCAGACGGTACACGTGACCGGTACCATCCTCAAAGTCGTGTGGTGGGACCATGTAGATCTCCTCCTCAAGGTCCCTGTTTAGGAACGCGTTGTTGACATCCATCTGATAGAGTTCCCAGTCGTGTTGTACCACCTGGCTAAGCAGCATGAGCGTGGTCGTCATCTGCCCAACAGGGGCAAAGGTCTCGGTGTAGTCCACGCCAGGGACCTAAGAGAAGCCTTTTGCTGTCAAGCGTGCTTTGTAGCACTCCACAGTGTTGTCTGGCTTTAGCTTATTGCGTAGGACCCACTTGGCCTTGATGGCCTTGCAGTTCTTTGGCAAGTCCACCAGCTCAAAGACACCGTGCTCTCCAATGGTATCGAGCTCGGCCTGGCAGGCTGTACGCCACTGCTCAACGTCGAAAGCTGACAGGGCCTCAAGCAGACTGGTGGGATTGGGAGACAACACTGGTGCACTGCGTGTAGCCAGGGCATACGCCGCAGAGGGAGGGTTGACCGTCACCATGGACTTAGCGGCGTCACGAGCAAGACCGCGCTCATGAGCAAGTAGTGCCATACTAGTGGCACAGCCAGGGTAAACCTCAGCGAGGCCTCGAGCGCTCAGGCCGAGGGCCTTCGTGCTCGTGTCACCATTGACAACGTTGCGCGTGGAGCGAGGACTGAGACGTCCGCCGGGTGCCCGTGTGTAGGGGTCCGACGAGGCAGGAGTAGTGGGACCTACCAACTCACATGCCGGTGTGAACTGTACGGCAGGCGTGCCACTCGAGGCTAGCGTGGCCTCAATAGCCGTGGACGGACCCACGGCAGAGTCAGACACGTCCGCGGCCGGAGGCAGGGACGACTCAGAGCCAGGCGCGGACGCGGACGCAGGATCAGGCTGAGCCTCAGACGCGGAAGCAGGCGCCGGATCAGGCAGAGCCTCAAACGCGAAGGCAGACTCGGACGGAGACTCAAAAACGAGTGAGAGTAGACAGTCGGGGGCAGAGCAAGCCGCAGATGGGGCGGGGCTGGGGTGCCGATGGGCACGGCCTCTAGGGATAGCCCTAAGTGTGTCAGAGACGGAGTGATTGTACTAGCCGGGGGCACTGTGCCAACCGTGACTGGAGCCTCCCCCACACTACGGGGTGCAACACACCCAGGAGCATGAGCAGTACGTAGAGTGTGGATGTGAGCTAGGTCGCAAAAGGTGAGATGTTCGAAGAAGAGAGCATCACGGGACTCCACGATGTGGCATCGCTTAGGGTCCCAGAACCGCCAGGCCTTCGACCACGGTGCAACACCGACAAAGGCGCAGATGCGGCCCCACGGAGAGAGCTTGCTCCCTTACTGCTCCTGTGTGAGCCAGACACAGGCAAAGGAGCCCCAGATACGGCCATGCGCAGATCCGTGCGACGCCCGTACCACAGCTCGTAGGGCATGCGATGACCTGGGGGGGCCGTGGGGAATGCGGTTCCAGACCCAGGTCATGTATGCCAAGCCCTCGAAGGCAAAGGCCTCAAGCATTGCGCTATTGGCGCGCATGGCGCATACCGCATCCTCCATGGTACGATTCCAGTGCTCTGAGATTCCGTTCTGCTGGGGGGTGGCGGGAACGAAGAGGTTGTGGAAGACGCCAAGCTCGGTGAAGGAGCGGGCCATGTCACCGAGGTACTCGCCGTCGCGGTCCGAGCGAAAGGTCTGAAGGCGATGGGGAGACTGGCACTCGCCCATGACCAGCCAAATGCAAAACGCAACGACGGCATTGCTCTTTTGAAAGCAGACTGTAGACCCAGCGCATACGCGTGAAGTCATCAGTCAATATTAGGACGTAGCGACCGCGGTCCTCCTGCAACTCGACAAGGAGCGGACGCATGAGGTCGGAGTGGAAAAGCTCCAAGGGCTGAAGAGCCCTGGAGACAGACGCAAGATAGGTGGACTGGTGCATTTTGCCTTCAACACAGGCTAGGCAGTTGGTCGTGGGCGGTGCCTTGAAGGGTGCCGCATAAGGACCGAGAGCAGGTTGAGTGCGGATCAGCCTGTAGCTAGCCCCCAGGTACACATGACGAAGGCAGCAATGCAGGAGACGGTGGTTCTCAGGGGATAGAGCACCAGCAACAAAACCACGAGCAGTGGGAGACGGAAGCAAGGATGGGGCACTCGCGTAGGACCCAGAGATGTGATACAGATCATTGACGACCGTCCTATTGAGGACGGTCTCCTCGGTGTCGCGCACAATGATGCAAGCATCGGCAGCTGTGTGCATGACACCCAGGCCCATCTTGGTGCAAGCATTGACACACAATAGGCTGAGTTCCAGATCTGGGACAAAGAGGACGTCGGAGATGTATACAAGACCAGTGGGCCAGGTGAACTGCACAACCCCAACACCCTGGACAGGGACCTCATGGCCAGCTGAAATGCGAACACAGTGAACAGTGCCAACAAGATGCAAGAAGATGAAGGCATCACGTCGACACGTCATGTGATGGGTGGCACCAGTGTCAACTGCCCAGGTGGCGTTGATGACACGCGTACACGCGGCAGCGTGGCACTCGGCGACATAACAAGGCGCGCAAACTTGACGCTCAGGAGGGGACACGACAAGGCGACCAGCGGAGCACACATGAGAGGCATGCAGCCACGACACATCATCAGGTCCGTCCTGCGCACACGGCTGGGCATGGAGACCACCCCAAGCATCATCACGCAATGACACAGACATTCCACAGGCAATAGGACCCCTCGACTCAGTCAACTGACTCACACCTCCCTGAGATGAGCAGAGGCCGAGAAGCTGGTGCAGCTTGGTGATCGTCCTGTCGCGTTCGACAAGCGCCTGGTTGCGAGGATTCGTGGAGGAGCCTGCAGTGGCGGTGGACTCCTCTAGGACGGCTACGGTAGTGGCGGCCCAGCGGGCTGTCACACCAGACGTCTGGCGCATGAGCACCTCGTGCGCCTGCTGCAGTCCACGGGTGACCTTGGGCCAGTCCAGTGGGCGGCCAGTCAGGCGAGTACAGTCGGGATAGCAATGATCACCCCCACAGTTGAAGCATATGAGCCGGCAGCCCGTCGTGCTGCTGGAGCTGCTGCTGCCACCGCTGCTATTGCTGCAGCCGCTGCTGCTGCTCCCGCCGCTGCTACTGCGGCTGACAGTGATGGTGCTGGTGCCACTACTGGTCCCGCTACTGGAACCACCACCTGACAATTTGTGGTTTTTGTTCCCCTGAGCTACAGCTGTTCTTGTTGTAGACGGCGGGGGGGAGGATGCGGTAGCAACTGCAGCTTAAGCAGTGCTGCACCGAGCGCGGTTCGCAACGTCCATGTCGGTGACTTCCAGGAAGTGGAGGGTGACCCAATGCAGCAGGGTCCCATCGCTCGCCATGTCGCAAAGTATAGTCTAATGGAAGTTGCTAAAGATGCGTGCGTAGTCGAAGTGAATGCCATAGAGGATGATTTGGAGGGTGGAGTACTACGCGGGGGCATCGTCTCCCAGTTCTTCATGCAATTGGATCGTCCGGTGCCAGTAGTCAGCTGCGGACTCCTGAGTAGTCGGGCAGAGGGAGTTGAAGTCGGCAAGGCGCTGTGACGTCAAAGCCAAGGTGGTGCCCTCAAAAAGAGTAACAGCCAGTGCCCACACGGTGCAAGGGTCAGCTCCCAAGCCTGTCAGCGAATTGCCAAGAAACCGACTGAAGTCCCTGGTGAAGTCCGGGGCGGCCTTCATCAGGCCGGAGGCGGCGCGGACCGCCATCTGTGTCTGGGCGGGTTCAAACGCCCGGTATGGAGTGAGGTAGTAGGCGAGGACTCCCTCGCTCATGGCCCACATGCGGAAGCACGGTTCCTAGGACTTGAAGTCGTTCCCAGTCCGGAAGATGGGCGGGTCCGATTCAAACCACTTGGGTGGCTCGACCGTTGGCATAGCGACGGCTGAAGCCACTACGAGGTTGGGCACACAGAAGGCAACCCCCTTACCTAGGCGGGCCCACAGAGCTAGCTCCTCAAATCTCAAAGGGCGGCAAGATGAGCTCGTGTCAGCGTCGGTGCTCGAGCTCGTGCCCTGGAGGGCGGCATTGGCCTCACGCGCTCAACGGCGCACCTCCAAGCGAATGAGGTGTGCTCGCAGCAGCTCTTCCTTGTTGTCCGTGACCTCATCAGCATTGCCACCGTTTGCGAGGTGGTCCTCACTCGGGTCAGCGGACGGATGTTGTTGCTGCTTCTAGGACTGTTATTGCTGAGGCAGAAAGCCACTAATCAGGTCTTGTAGCTCAAGGACCTGCTTTGTCAAAGTATTGTAGCTCTCCGCTTGCAAGTCAGCCAGCGCGCGCACCTAGCGCGCCAATGTCGTCCGGGTTGGCGGTCATTGCTGCTGCTTTTGTTGCGGCTGTTGCCGCTGCTGCTGATGCTGCTACTACTGCAGTGGCTGCTGTGGTGACGATGGTGGCGCCCGGCGTTGGCCGCTCACGGAGCTGCCCTTGGTAGCTACGTCGATGGCGGTGCTGGCGTGGGTTTGCTTTGGCATGACGACCGGTTGCTCCCCTCTTTGTTTTTGTGTTGTGTAGAGGACAGTGTGAAACATCGCCGTGGCACGCTCTCGTGGATCACCACAGTGGAATGCCATTGCAAAACACTGCCGTGGAACACCATCGTGGAATACAGTCGTGGAACGCCGCCGCGGAGCACCGTCGCGGAACGGCTTTTGCGTCCGCTCCGCGGTGGTTGCAGAACGCTTTGACCGTCTGATGACCAAGATTGAGCCGAGGAACTGCTCCGGACATGGGACCGCGGAAACACTGTGGATCACCTTCGGTGTGTTCCGGAACCGCTACGAAGCTGCCGCGGTGGAACGTCGCTAATCCGCGGAACACCGCGGATCTACCGCAGCACTGTCACCGCGAGGTGGTGCACTCTGGAACGTCGCGTGCCACCGCGACACCTGTCGCTGTATTCCGTTGCGGTCGCGGAGTTGCCGCGTCTGCTGTAGAGACCGTGCCGCCGCGGAATACTGTGGATGTTGCGGGGAGCGACTTTCGCTGTCGTGCAACGGCCGCGGAACGTCCGCGGGGGTTTTATGAAAAATGGTCGAAATAGTGGTGGGTCCTCCCACGACCTCCCGCCGAGGCAGTGGGTACTGCTGCTATTGCGACTCCAGGCAACGGGTGCGGTTGCTCACTGTTACTGCGGTTACTGCGCCTCTGCTACGTAGCTGTGCGAGCACTGTCTTGCTGCTCTAATACCATGAAAGACAACTTCCTAGCACTGCTCTTGCTGGCGTGGCAGTACAAGCCGACCAGCTAGCTCACTAGCACACACAGGTGAAGGTGAGAACAGCAAGGGGTTGGCTAGGGACACAAGTACAAGTGTTAGAAGCTGCAAATATTAAATTGTGTAGGCCGCCGGTCGTCTGCCACCGTCGCCAATCTCAGAATGTGCACTATTGGTTTTTGTGCATCTCTCATTGTACTCTGTTGTATCCTCCCAGCTTGTGTACATCGGCGTGCAGATGACTGACGGAGAGACTTGACACCACTGGAGTGTCGCTCGGTGGAGCCGACGCACGCTGAGGCCACACTCACCAGTCGCTGGAGCCTCCTCCCTCTGGCGATGCGCTCAGCTCCATCGGCAGGCCTCCTTGGTGCTCGGGCCGCGGGCGGTCACTGCCACTGCAGATGCTGTCTGCATGCACCTAGCGTTTTTTCCTGGCTCTGGCATTCCATCTGCAGCATCATGCGGTGCGTAGGATCCATGTATCCTACTGTCTGGCCCTGTTTGGCATTGTTGATTGTCATAGGCACTGCCTGGGTTCGGGCAGCCATAACTCTTCACTGCTATTTTTCTAGCTGATTCTGCCTGCATGACTGCGTTGGCAGTGGCGGTATTATGGTATGGTCCTGTTTTCAGGCAAAACGGACGACGCCCGGGTTTTCGGCTGTCGGGCGTCTGGCAGGGCTCACCGAGAAAACCCTGCCTGCCAGAAAATAGATCCTAGACTATTTTCCGATCGGCTGGTTAGCTGAGTAACAAGTTCAACAAGAGTGGAGAGCAGCTAGAACTTGGAGGGGTCTCCCATTGTTGCTCATTCTTCATTCATAATCAGTCACTTTCAGTTTTCAGCTGCTTTCTGGCGCTAACATTGGCGCGCACGTTTCTGAGTAGCAAACCCAGAGCCTCCAGACTTAGACTCTAGAGTAGCAGACAAAGGGGGCAGCAGACTTAAGCAACGAGCGTGGAAGCCCGCACGTTGCATAAACAACGCATGCTACCCCGACCTGCTGCCTAGGTTTTCTAGCTTGGTATCAGAGCGAGAGTGTAACAGCAGCAGCAGAAGACTGGCGTACAGGTGCCAGACAACGCCGGCGGACCCTCATACGCGCCAATGCAGGGAAAATGCTGCCTTATTTTTCCAGCAGCATTGACCCGCTTGGTGGCTGCGTCAGATTTTTTCCCACGGCCAGTGGGCTAGGGAAAATGCTGTCAACATTTTTTGGCAGAACTGACCTCCACGCGTGACGCGAGGAGGTGAGCAGTAGGCCGCGTCCAACACCTACGGGCGACGACGCACGCTGCAAAGTCACCCAGGTGCAGTGACTGGCACCAGCACGTAGGAATAGCAGCCTGCAGCAGCGGCAACTACAGGCAACGGCAGCGAGCAGTGGCAGCAGCAGCCAGCAGTAGCAGGTAGAAACGGCAGCTCGCAACAACCTGCAGCAACAGCAGCTCGTTACAGCAAGAGCAGCCTGTAGCAGCAACGAGTACCAGAAGTAGCAAGTAGCAGTTACAGCAACGTGCAGCAGCAGCAGCAGGCTACTACAGCCATAGCAGCGAGCCACAATAGCAGCCAGCTGCAGCAGCGGCTATAGCAAGCAGCTGCCGGCAGCGGCTGCTGTTGCTCGCTGCCCGCAGCAAGCAATCAGCGAGCAGCAGCTCGCTGCTAGCAGCGAGCTACAGCTCGTTGCCAACGAGTAGCAGCTTGCTACTAGCGAGTAGCACCCCGCTGCTCGCAGCTAGCAGTGGGCAGCTGCCCCCTATGAGAGACGAGAAAAAGAAAAAAAAACTGCAAGGAAAAAAATCCCCCATCCCACACACTTTGTTGTCGCGGCTGCAGTAGTTGCTCTTGCTGTTGGAGCCGCCACAGCAGTTACAGCAGCCTGCACTAGCAGTAGTTGTTGCTGCAACTACAGCCGCAGCAGCATTAGCAATAGCAGTAGCAGCTGCAACAGCACCAGCAACAATAGTAGCAGCTGCTGCACCAACCGTAGTAGTAGTAGCAGTACCAACACCAGTAGCAGGAGCAGCAGCAGCTGCTGTAGCAACAACAGCAGCAGGAGCAGCAACAGCAGCTGCAGTAGCGACCCCAACAACCTCCACTGCTGACGTCAGCATCTCGCTAGTTACGTCACTATTGACGTCACTGCTAATGTCATCAACTCACAAAAAAAAGGGGGCAAGGGGAGGGAGAAGCAAACCAAAGGGTGGACAGGACGTCCACCACCCTCAGTAGACGTCACTGTTGACGTCAGCACCATAAAAAAATAACAAAAACAACACAAAAAGGGAAGTACACCATTGCTGGTGTCCCACTGGGGAGGGGTCCTCCTTTCTTGGGGGGACCCCCACCCCCCCTTTCTTGTAGTAGCTGCAGCAACAGCAGAAACAGCAACAGCAGTAGCGACAACAACAGCAGGATCAGCTGCAGGACCACCAACAACAGCAGCAACAGCAGTTAGAGAAGCTGGAGTAGTAGGAACAGCAGGAACGACAAGAGGAGGAGCAGCAGCAGGAGCAGCAGCAGCGGTGGCAACAGCCCTCTGGCGTCGTTGGCGACAACCCTGACCCCCTCGTTGCTCTTCAGCAACAGCTCACTGCCTTGGCGTAGCAGCTTGCGGCACTGAAGCCGTTGGTCTCTCAGACTGCCCCCATTGTGCCGCCATCCTTCACCCCTCCAGGGCACGCCAACCCAGCTGTGTCTACTGCCACACACTACCTCTCGCAGCAGCAGACTCAGCGCCAGCGGCAGACAATGACGTCCGTCCTTGGCCCCACTCTGGGTGCTGGCCGCAGGCAAAAGGACTTTGAGACGCCACCGCCACCGCTTCCGGCCGGCGAGCAGATTCGGAGCTGGGAACTCAGCTTCCGGATATGGACATAGGGTGAGGGCCTGTGGGCATACTACACCATGCCATACGATGCCACCCTGGCCGACCAGTTACATCACGCTGGTCGTGTCATCCGTGCTTTAGTCCCTCTCGCCCCTCCAGCTTCCCGCCTCGTCCTCGAGCCCTTCTTAGGCGACTTCACCGTTGGCGCCACCCAAGACCCTGCTGTTGCGTGGCACGTCCTCACTCGTCCCCATCGCCTGTCCACCGAGGCTGAGACCAGCCGCCTGCTACGAGAGTTCAACTCCCTGTACATGGAGGAGACCAAGGCGGTCACCTCCTACTGGCAACAGGTGGAGGACATCCTTCGTCACCTCGGCAAGTCTGCCCCACCCCCTCCAGCCATGCTCCTTACCATCAAGCGCGGTGCCACCGACGCGTACACGGACGTCTTCGTCCACTACCCTCAAAAAGCTCTCTCCACCATGGCGGCCCAGGGCTCCCTCATGCCCTGGGCATACGAGGTCTTCCTCCGGATTGAGGAAGCTCGTTTGGAGTCCCGACTCCAGCGCACGGAGACCGTCACCTCCCCTGCCGTCGCCACCCCTGTCGTCGCCTCCATGGCTCTCGCCTCCCTTGCCGCATCTACCTCATCATCGTCAGGGAAGAAGAAGTGTCGGAACAAGAAAGGCAAGGGTCAACAGCAGTAGCAGCAGCAGCCGTCAGCTGGGTCTAGCGGTGGCAGCTCGGTCTGCCACAACTGTGGCCAGCCCGGGCACGGGTGGTACACGTGCCCTCTACCAACAGACGAGGCGCATGTCATCGCCACCATGCGTCGCTAACGCGAGCGCCATCTCGCCTCTGCCGTCGTAGTTGTCGCCAGCTCTGACACCTCGGCCTCGTCCAGCAGCTCCACCACTTTGGTTGCCTTGCCAACCCTGTCGCCACCACCGCCGCAGCTGTCGACGCCGGCACAGTCATTCATCTGGGCTCTGGCGCTGTCACCCCGCACTCCGTCTTCACTCCGGGCCGTCCTCCCGTGAGCGCTAGTTGGAGTAGTTCATCGCGCTCCAGCTCGGCCTGCCTCGCCCTCCTCCCAAGGGAAGTGCAAGTTGCATCACTTCTTGCTCTTCTGTCCAGCCCTGCATGATTGAGAATGAGCTCCGGTCATGCCTCGTTTCCTCGTCTCTCTTGTCGTCTCTCCTGGTCTCTACTACCCCTTCCCATGACAACGTTACTTGGCTTGACAATTGGCAGTCTCGGTTCGCGCCTCCTTCCACCGCGTCCGCTTCCCTTGCTTGCTTCCATGTGACCGTTAGCGATCTAGCGACCCCGGTCCAGGACCCTGCTTAGACCTGGATCATTGACTCCGGGGTCACACATCACATGACTACCTCCCGTGAAGCCTTTAGTATGCTTGGTCCTGTAAGCGATGTCTCCAATGTCCGGATAGGCTCTGGCCAGGTGTTGCCTGTCTGTGGTGTTGGCGTCGTTTGTTTCCGTGGTCCCTCCGGTGACGTCTTTCTGATCGATGTCCTCTTCGTCCCTGGTCTTGAGCTCAGCCTACTATCCTTCACTGCTCTTGACCGCATGAGTATGGACGTTGTGCACTCGCGTGGTGTTGGCACGGTGTCGTTGCGTCCGTCTCGTCTTGTTGTGCTACACGCCACCGCCCGTGGCAACCTGTGGCATGTCCCTAGCAGCTCCTCCTCTCCTTCCGTCTCCTCCCCGTCGGCCGACACAGGCCATGTGTTTGTCACTAGTAAACTTTCTCCTCAGCACACTCGTCTCTTGCACCGAAGCCTCTGCCACGTCCACTCTGGCGCCATAGACAACATGCTGCGCACCCAGCCGGCCAAGGGCCTTCACCCGGAGACTTTCCCCCTCCCGTGCCCCACTTAGTGCATTGACTGCGCTCAGGGGAAGATGTACCCGTCCACGTACCCCTTGTCTTCCTCCTGTGCGTCCGCCTCTCTCAACCTTGTCCATTCGGACATCATGGGTCCTCTCCCCACCAAGTCCGTCGGCGAGCATGGTCGCTATGTCCTTACCCTCACTGACAACTATTCTCGCTACCGCTGGGTCTTCTGCCTTCGGCAGAAGAGCGATGTCGCCAACGCCATCCAGGATTGGCTTGTCCTTGCGGAGCGCGAGTGTGGCCGCTCTCTCCGCCGTTTTTGCTCCGATCGCGGTGGTGAGTACATGGGTGAGGCCACAACCTTTCTCGCCTCCCGGGGCATCCGCCATGAGACGTCCGCGCCTTACACGCCCGCCCAGAACGGTGTCTCCGAACGGTGGAACAGCACCATAGCCGACACCATCCGCACCATGCGCGTCGAGTCTGGTTTCGATGATGGCTTCTATTTTGAAGCCATGGCCTACATGACCTGGGTCTGGAACCGGATTCCCCACGGTCCCCTTCCTCGCCAGTCCACACCGTACCAGCATTGGTGCGGTCAGCGTGCTGACCTCCGCCCGGCTCACGTCTGGGGCTGCGTGGCCATTATGTGGTTGCCCGCCCTGTAGCAGGACGGCAAGCTCGACCCCCGCGGACGTCCCTATACCTTCCTCAGTGTCTCTCATCAGTCCAAGGCCTGGCGCTTTAGGGATGTCTCCCGGCACTGCATCATTGAGTCCCGGGACACCCTCTTCTTCGAGGACTTGTTTCCTCACGACCTCATTCGCTCTGGCTTGTTCGCGTCCATCCCATCGCGTGGGGGAGTGGTGAGTCCGTCCTCCTTCCTGCCGCTTCTGGATGACACATCCCTTAGTCCCTCTGAGCCACCAGACCCAATCGCGGCCGCTGGTCCCTCCGAGCCGGGAGCCCCAGTCGCGTCTACTGGTCCCTCCGAGCCGGCGGCGCCAGTCGCGTCCGCTGGTTCCTCTGGGCCAGTAACCCCAGTCGCGGCCGCTGATCCCTCCGGGTCGGCAGCCCCAGTCGCGTCCGCTGGTTCCTCCGGGTCGGCAACCCCAGTCGCGGCTGCTGATCCCTCCGGGCCGGTAGCCCCAGTCGTGTCCGCTAGTTCCTCCGGGCTGGCAACCCCAGTCGCGTCCGCTGGTTCCTCCAGGCCGGAAACCCCAGCCGCGTCCGCTGGTCCCTCCGGGCCAGCAGCCCCAGTCGCGTCCGCTGGTCCCTCCGGGCCGGCAGCCCCAGTCGTGTCCGTTGGTCCCTCTGGACCAGCAGCCCCAGCTGCGTCCGCTCGCCCCTCCGGGCCAACAGCTCCAGTCGTTCTAGTCAGGCCAGTATCCGCGGGCCCCTCCGGGCTAGCAACCCCATCTGCCTCCATTGTCCCAGCGGACTCAGTGCCATCGCCTGCTCTGCCATGCTACGCGCGTGGCCCAGGCGGCAGCCTCCGACCCACACCGTCGGTGAGCGCGGAGAACGTCGCACCGCGCTCCGTGGCGCCTCGACCCCCCATGGCTCAACGTGTCTCCTCCACTCCCACGATCGTGAGTGAAGATCCTGGCACCAAGGCCCTCGGCTTGACCGCCTCGACCATCATTGCAGACCTTCACCCAGGCTCCACACTAGGCTACTTCATGCTTCATCATGAGCATCGGCACGATTCGTGGCTGCACTCGCGCGCATCCCACCTATGGCTCGAGATGCACATGCTCTCTCAGTCTGCTCCACAGCACGCCCAGAGGACCCAGACACCCTACGCGAGGTATGAGCCTCTCCTCAGGCCGCACTCTGGGACGCTGCTTGGGCTGATGAGCTCGTCACTATCCGACAGCACCACGTGTATGACCTCGTCAACCTTCCTCCAGGATGGAAGGCTATCGGCGCCAAGTGGGTCGTTCGGCGCAAGTGGACGTCCGACGGGTCCTTGGACAAGTACAAGGCCCGCCTTACAGCCAAGGGGTTTACCCAGATTCCCGAGGTTGGTTACGACCAGATCTTTGCCCGAGTTGGCCGGTTCTCCACTAGCCGGGCACTCTTCAGCCTGGTCCCCCAGCATGGGTGGGAGCTGCATCAAATGGATGTGAGTAATGCTTTTCTGCATGGTTCACTGGAGGGTGAGGAGCTCTACATGGTGCTACCCCCAGGCTTTGACGATGGCACTGGGAGAGTCAGGCGACTGCGCAAGGCCCTCTATGGCTTGAAGCAGTCTCCTCGGCGTTGGAACCAAGAAATCAGCAGCACGCTCCTTCATGGCGGGCTCCAACGCAGCACCGCTGACCCTGCACTGTTTGTCAGTCCGTGAGGCAAGACTTTTGCCGCTGTTTTGGTTTACGTCGACGATCTGCTCCTTGCGTCGACAGACACGGCAGCCATCCAGCGTGTCAACGAACTGCTGCACGCCGCCTACGAGATGAAGGACCTCGGATCTGCCAGAGACTTCCTGGGCATGGACTTCGAGCATGATCGCTCCCATAGCATCCTGCACATCCACCGGGCCGCCTATGTGCAGACATTGTCCACCCGCTTTGCGGAGGATGTGCTTGCAGTGCCGAGCGCATCCTCACCTATGTCACCAGATGGCCAGGTGAAGCTGAAGAGTCCTGATCCAGCCGTTGTGGAGGAGCCAGTTGACGTGACCACGTGCCTGCGAGTCATCGGGTCACTCATGTTCCTGGCGACGACGACGCGCCCAGACATCGCGTTCGCCGTCAACCTCCTAACCCAGTTCTCTCAGGATCCGCGTCACCTCCACTATGAGGCCGCGATCCGAGTACTGCGCTATGTCGTCTCGACTCCTTGGCGAGGTCTCATGTTCCGCCGTCAGCCGTCTGTTGTCGCGATGGGCTACACCAATAGTGACTGGGCCGGCGGTCCGGACGGTAAGAGCCGCACAGGATGGATCTTTTTGATTGGCGGCACAGTTGTGTCCTTGCGCAGTGGCAAGTAGGGGTGCTTTGCACGCAACACTACGAAGGCTGAGTACGTTGCTCTTGGCTGAGGCGCGTGTGAGAGCGTGTGGTTGTGTCGTTCGTTGTCCGAGTTACTTCAGTCCGTCGCATCCATCACGTTGCCCTGTGACAATGAGAGTGCCATGGCCATTGCCGACAATGACGGCGTGCATCACACACGCACAAAGCACATCAACGTTGAGTATCACTATGTGCGTTCATTGTTCCATGAAGGCAACATCAACATCGTGTAGGTTGAGACAACACGGCAGTTGGCTGACTTCTTGACCAAGGCACTGAAGCGTGACTCGTTCAAGAAGGCTGTGAGTTCAGTCGGCATGCGTCCGTGAGTGACTCTCTATGTCCCTGCTTGCGTTTCTGCTTGGCCTGGGGGAGTTTGGTCGTTGACTTTGTCTCTGCCCGCACATGTGCACTACGCCTGTGAGTCATGGGGGAGTGTTGGTTTTCGTGCATCTCTCATTGTACTCTGTTGTGTCCTCCCGGCTTGTGTACATCGGCATGTAGATGACTGACGGCGAGACTTGACGCCGCTGGAGTGTCGCTCGGTGGAGCCGACGCACGCTGAGGCCCCACTCACCAGTCGTTGGAGCCTCCTCCCTCTGGCGATGCGCTCAGCTCCATCGGCAGGCCTCCTCGGTGGTCGGGCCGCCGGCGATCACTACCACTACAGAAGTTGTCTGCATGCACCTAGCGCTTTGTCTGGCTGTGGCATTGCATCTGCAGCATCATGCGGTGCCTAGGGTCCATGTCTCCTACTATATGGCCCTATTTGACATCGTTGACTGTCATAGGCACTACCTGGGTTCGGGCAGCCAATAACTCTTCACTGCTGTTTTTGTAGCTGATTCTGACCACATGACTACGTTCGCAGCGGCGGTATTGTGGAATGGTCCAGTTTTCAGGCAAAACGGACGACGCCCGGGTTTTGGGCTCTCGGGCGTCTGGCAGGGCTCACGGAGAAAACCCTGCCTGCCAGAAAATAAAATGATTGGTTAGCTGAGTAACAAGTTCTACACTAGTGGGGGGGAGCTAGAACTTGGAGGGGTCTCCCATTGTTGCTCATTCTTCATTCCTAATCAGTCACTTTCAGTTTTGAGCTACTTTCTGGCGCTAACACTGGCACACACGTTTCTGAGTAACAAACCCAGAGCTTCCAGACTTAGACTCTAGAGCAGCAGACTGAGGGGGCAACGAGCGTGGTAGCCCGCACGTTGCATCAACAACGCATGCTGCCCCAACCTGCTGCCTAGGTGAATGGACATGAGCCGAGGGCTCACCGTAAGCCGTATAAGACACACACGACAATACTGCTACGGGTGGCTGCTGCTGCTGCCACTCACTGTTGCTGTTGCTGTTGTGTTTGAACTACACAGCACAACGAGCTATAGCTCGTTCGCTCTCATACCAAAATAAGATTGCCAGGAAGCTCCCTAGCACGCTTGGCACTAACAAGGTGTTGTCAGCTCGTGGCGTCAACTCTGGTCGGCCGCGAAACACCAAGGGTTCGGCTAGGCGACAAAAACAGTGTCATATGTGCTTCCATGAATAAAACACACGCAGAGAAAAATGACAATTGACAAGAACGCAACACAAATACGTGCCGCGGCTCACGGCAAGTGACATATGCGCGCTGCGAGTTTGTCCTAAAACCGGCCCAAAACCATTGTTTTCGCCAGAAACATACGCACAAGTATTCAAATGCATCTCTATCTGAGCCCATATATGCAGAATCTTGAGCCGGACGCGCTGACTGGTCACACGCACAAGTCCGGCATTGATTGGTTGATAGAAAATGTAAAACATGCAAATCGGGCTCAAGAGCCAGTCCACCGAGAAAACTCTAGCGTCTGTAGAAAAACCGGAAAAGACCCTGCCAAGCACCCGTTAAGTCTTGGTAGGTGTCTGGCAGCTGATGGTGCATGGAGCCACCATTCGACGGTGCTCCTGTGTCAGCTATGTCCACAGCAGGGATCATGTCGCCGTGCTCTTCAGTATTGCTGTTGGTTTTCGTGCATCTCTCATTCTGCTCTGTTGTGTCCTCCCGGCTTGTCTACATCAGCGTGGAGATGACTAACGGCGAGACTTGACGCCGCTGGAGTGTCGCTCGGTTGAGCCGACGCACGCTGAGGCCCACTCACCCGTCGATCGAGCCTCCTCCCTCTGGCGATGCGCTCAGCTCCATCAGCAGGCCTCCTCGGTGGTCGGGCCGCCACCCATCACTGCCACTGTAGATGCTGTCTGCATGCACCTAGCGATGTGTCTGGCTGTGGCATTGCGTCTGCAGCATCATGCGGTGCCTAGGGTCGATGTCTCCTGTTGTATGGCCCTGTTTGGCATCGTTGACTGTCGTAGGCACTGCCTGGGTTTGGGCAGCCAGAGCTTCTTGTACCTATTTTTCTCGCTAATTCTGACCGCACGAATGCGTTTGCACCGTTGGTATTATGGTATGGTTCAGTTTTCAGGCAAAACGGACGACGCCCGGGTTTTGGGCTATCAGGCGTCTGGCAGGGCTCACCGAGAAAACCCTGCCTGCCAGAAAACAGGTCTAGCACTATTTTCTGATTGGCTGGCTAGCTGAGTAACAAGTTCTACACTAGTGGGGGGAGCTAGAACTTGGAGGGGTCTCCCATTGTTGCTCATTCTTCATTCCTAATCAGTCACTTTCCGTTTTCAGCTGCTTTCTGGCGCTAACACTGGCACGCACGTTTCTGAGTAACATACCCACAGCTTCTAGACTTAGACTCTAGAGCAGCAGACTGAGGGGGCAGCAGACTTAAGCAACGGGCGTGGAAGCCCGCACGCTGCATCAACAACGCATGCTGCCCCAAACTGCTGCCTAGGTTATCTAGCTATTGTTGCTTCATATCACCATTGTGGGGTATTCGGATAATCACCACTGTCGTCGCTCATGACTGGTGGAAGCCACACAAACCAACATGGTGGTGGCGTGGTGGTGCGGTTGCAAGGGTGTCTTCGCTGCTGCAATCTGATGCGGCGGGTCACTGTGGCTTGATGGGTCCTCCCAGGACCGTGGTTTTAGCTGTGACTCTCAATGCTACTGCCATTGTTGCGTCTCTGCTGCTCAGCTGAGCGGCAAATGCCTCACCGCTCTGATACCATGAGAAATGTCCTGGAACCTTGCTAACTGCTTGCTACTTAACTAAGCGTTAGTGCTGAGTCAGTGTGTGATGACAGTCACAAGTCATGAACGAAACTGCAAGGGTTTTTGTAGGGACACGTACAGAGTGTCAGGAAGCTCAAATTGAATATAATTGCACAGAGAGATGACAAGTGATAAGAAAAAAAACATGAATGCGTGCGGGGGCGCACGGCAAATGACACAAGTGCAGTGTCAGTTTGTCCTAAAACCGGCCCAAAACCACTGCTTTGGCCGTAACTCCACACAGAGGTATCCAAACGCAACGCCGTCTGAACCCAAAGATGTAATGTATTGAGTCAAACGCTATGTCTGGTCACACGCATGTCTGGCATCCATCAGTGGATAGACAATGCAGGACATGCAAATCGGGCTCAGAAGTAATCCACCGAGAAAACTCTACGGACTGTAGAAGAATTGCACAGCATCGAAGCAAGCACCCGGGAGATCATGGCAGCTGTATGGCTGGTATTGGTGGTTGGAGCCTCCACACATCGTTACTTCGGCGCTAGCCGGTTCCGCATTAGGGATCATGTCGTCGTGCTCTCCATTATTGCTGCTCCATACCACCGGAACGGTGTATACGGATAATCACCATGGTTGTCGCTTGTGATGGTTGGAAGCCACACAAATCAACCCTTGTAACATGCATTTGTTATTATTCCTTGTCATTGTTGTCCTAGTACATTGTGGCAAGTATTCAGGCCGCCACCTCGGACAAGTATTCCCAATCCGAAAAAGGGATACCAATTGCGTGCCCATGTTGCCATAAAGATAAAACCATTGTACATTGTTTCCTTCGTTTTCCTCACCTTTCATTACTTCACAAGAGATCTAAGACACTGATCCGTTCCATGTTGCGGAATCTTCCCCGAGGCTCCTCAATGTTTCAAAAGGAACTCTCAGACCACAAGAGTTCAAATCTCCATAATATGTTATTCCTTTTCTATTTGATTTGGTATGAATGGTGGGTTGACACAACATTTCCGGGTTGGAAGAGTTGCAAAAATTTCAAATTTTCATTTTATGGATAAAATAAATACTTAATCAGATAATTTCATCCATAAAAACTCGAAGCGACCCCGCATCGTGCGATTGAAGATGGCTTTGTGAATGTGTTCTTTGAAAATTGCATTAATTTAAAATTTGGAAAATTTAAGAACCTAGAATTGAAATGATCATAAATTTACCTGCACCTCGACCATCCGTGGTGAAGTAGTGTCCTATGAGGCCGGGTCTTATCCCTAGAATCGATAGGTCCAGCCCCTCGCCTCATTAGTTCTCGACTAGGCGGCCCCTGAAAAAAGAAACCCTGAAATGTTTTCATGTCTTACGCGCTTCATTCACGATTGTTGGGCAGGGGAATACGTCAGCAGTAGCCCTAACCACGCCAGCGACGGGCTGGTGTCGTATGGTGCAACACATGGCCAGGTACAGCTTGCCTCCGAAATTGGGGTTCACAAGCTTGGCCCAAGACCTCAAATTGCCAAGGCCACGTCAGAGGACCTCATGGACCACCTGTCCTGTCTCACCCCCCAGCGCGACATTTTAGGTTGAAGAAAATATCCAGATACCCCGGATTCAGAAACCAAACTCGCCAAACCTCCCGTTACCAAAATCTTGAGTGAAGATCGCCCCGCCTCTCATTTTTTTATCTCTGAAAGCCCCGTGTTCACTTGTTTTTTTACAATAGACCCCGCGATGGCCCGCGGGGTAGATTGTCTCGTTACAATATACCCCGACATGAGGGGTATATTGTGTCGTCTTTGAATT
>SZWC01008476.1:49875-64875 GCA_023375785.1 Penium margaritaceum | reverse complement strand
GGGCTGATGCCGGTATTACCGGTACCACGGTATACCGTGTTTTTGTACCGCGGTATTGCAGTACTGTGTTACGGTATTTGTTTTTACGGTACCGGTACGGTACCGGTACTGACCTGGCAGGGCACCCCTCTTCTGTATCGCGGTATGATACCGCGGTACAGAAGAGTGGTACCCTGTAATGCGGTAGTGAGAAAGTGAAAGGGAGGAACGTTGACAAGTAACGGTAGTACGCTAACGTGGCAGTGCAGATGTGTGCATTCGGGTGCTTGCAATGGACAGGAAAATTGTGTGTGAATCTACATGCGAAGCGAGCTGCGACGTACCGCTGCGCCCTCTACATTCGAAATTTCAAAATTCAAAAAAGCCAAGTCATAGGGACAGACCAAGGACATGGGAGTTTGACCAAAACAAAACACTGAGAAAATACCAGGGCTTGTGGAAAAACAGATCCACAATTCCAAAACTGAGGAGTAATAAAAATTTGAAATGTCCTTTTACTGAGCTCTCAAAGATAAGCTGACGTAAGAGACACTAAGTGATTCAACTAGAGTATCTCTTCATCACTTAACCCTCCTCCCCTTCCCTCATTTCGTGTCCCTTGACTTCTACTCCACCTAAACATCTCCATATCTCAAGTGAATATCATGTAAAGGTGTATCCTTTCTTTGGGAGTATATAAACTTGGGTTCCAAGTTCGTGACATCTATTACTGATCTCATTTTTGTAAGCTTAGAATTCATTTTTGGTGTAAGAAAAGTATTAGGGCATTCAGTTCCGTGGTACACATTTTAGTACCATGGTACAATGTGTACGTTGGTATACCGTGTACCGCGGTACTTGTGTAATACCGCGGTGTTTTACCAATACCGTCGGTAACACGGTGCCGGTACCGGTATCGGTAATGAGCTGCCACAAACCTATGATACCGTGGTGTTTGTACCGTGGTACTGTGGTACCACGGTACACGAATACCGCGGTACTCAATACCGCGATGTTGCAGCCCTGGTGTCCTCCGTTCACAATGTGCAACGACATCCTGACATCTTCACATGTTGTGTGCAACAAATGTTGCAGAAAAAGTGTGCATGCCTTTACAGACATATTGCTGGCTCCCTGCAGTGACTTGACTCTCTTTCTGTTGTGATGTTGCAGTGTGCACGAAAGATTAGTTTGGGCATCAAAGTACACATCAGAAATAGAATTGGGTGTCATCAAATTTGAGGTCTTTGGTGTTGCCTAACCCCTGGGTTGCGTAGGTGTGCAGGATGCCAGTAAAACTTGTCTAAACTGCAAAGTGTGTCTGTGCCAATAGGTCGCAGTGCAAGACCTTAATCCTCCATTGGACTCCTAGCAAAACCTTCATGGACTGGAAGAAAGGAGTAAGTGAAGAGTTTCTCTTTGAAGCTGGGAATTAAACAAAGCACATGCACTCATGCATGCACACACGTGTATGAGCACGCACGCACAAACGTGCGACCGCGCGCCCGTGTGCGCCCGCACGCCCGAGCGCCTGCGTGCGTCCGCCCACCCGTGCGCTTGTGCGCGCCTGCGTGCATGTGCACACCCACACATGCGCACATGCACNTTTCATCTTCATTGATCTGCAGCATCGTCTTCGTCTTTGTCTGTCTTCATCTTCATCTTCATCATCTTCATCTTCATCTTCATCTTCATCTAGTGGTCCTGTCCTGTCTATTGTTGTGGGCTCCTTTGTTCTTGTGCTGAACAGCTCCTACCCAACCCCAGCAAGGCCAAGTCGCAGTGACTTTACAGTCTGTTCTGCATGGTGCAGCAACAGACACTCACATGGCACCTTCTTCTCTCCTCCCACAACCCACTCGGCTGAACGGGAGCGCTGCAAGCCAACACATCGTGTCATTGTTCCTGAGCGTGGTATTCTTCCACGCAGTGCTTGTTGAGAAGGTGCATCACAGAATCCAGGACACTGTTTTGCATCTCAGCATGTGAAGGGTAGTGGCCACGGAAAGTGATCCGCTAGTTTGATTTCATGCAGTGCATAGTTTGAGTCGAGTGGTTTCTGCTGTAGATAGTACTCGCTGTAGTCCCTTCCATTCTGAGATATGCACCACTTCTGTAAGTACTCCTGACCAATGTCCTCCAGGGCTGATGCCGGTATTACCGATATCGCGGTATACCGTGTTTTTGTACCGCGGTATTGCAGTACTGTGGTAAGGTATTTGTTTTTACGGCACCGGTACAGTACCGGTACTGACCTGGCAGGGCACCCCTCTTCTGTATCGCGGTATGATACCGCGGTACAGAAGAGTGGTACCCTGTAATGCGGTAGTGAGAAAGTGAAAGGAAGGAACGTTGACAAGTAACGGTAGTACGCTAACGTGGTAGTGCAGATGTGTGCATTCGGGTGCTTGCAATGGACAGGAAAATTGTGTGTGAATCTACATGCGAAGCGAGCTGCGACGAACCGCTGCGCCCTCTACATTCGAAATTTCAAAATTCAAAAAAGCCAAGTCATAGGGACAGACCAAGGACATGGGAGTTTGACCAAAACAAGACACTGAGAAAATACCAGGGCTTGTGGAAAAACAGATCCACAATTCCAAAACTGAGGAGTAAAAAAAAATTGAAATGTCCTTTTACTGAGCTCTCAAAGATAAGCTAACGTAAGAGACACTAAGTGATTCAACTAGAGTATCTCTTCATCACTTAAACCCTCCTCCCCTTCCCTCATTTCGTGTCCCTTGACTTCTACTCCACCTAAACATCTCCATATCTCAAGTGAATATCATGTAAAGGTGTATCCTTTCTTTGTGAGTATATAAACTTGGGTTCCAAGTTCCTGACATCTATTACTGATCTCATTTTTGTAAGCTTAGAATTCACTTTTGGTGTAAGAAAAGTATTAGGGCATTCAGTTCCGTGGTACACATTTTAGTACCATGGTACAATGTGTACGTTGGTATACCGTGTACCGCGGTACTTGTGTAATACCGCGGTGTTTTACCAATACCGTCGGTAATACGGTGCCGGTACCGGTATCGGTAATGAGCTGCCACAAACCTATGATACCGTGGTGTTTGTACCGTGGTACTGTGGTACCACGGTACACGAGTACCGCGGTACTCAATACCGCAATGTTGCAGCCCTGGTGTCCTCCGTTCACAATGTGCAACGACATCCTGACATCTTCACATGTTGTGTGCAACAAATGTTGCAGAAAAAGTGTGCATGCCTTTACAGACATATTGCTCGCTCCCTGCAGTGACTTGACTCTCTTTCTGTTGTGATGTTGCAGTGTGCACGAAAGATTAGTTTGGGCATCGAAGTACAAATCAGAAATAGAATTGGATGTCATCAAATTTGAGGTCTTTGGTGTTGCCTAACCGCTGGGTTGCGTAGGTGTGCAGGATGACAGTAAAACTTGTCTAAACTGCAAAGTGTGTCTGTGCCAATAGGTCGCAGTGCAAGACCTTAATCCTCCATTGGACTCCTAGCAAAACCTTCATGGACTGGAAGAAAGGAGTAAGTGAAGAGTTTCTCTTTGAAGCTGGGAATTAAATAAAGCACATGCACTCATGCATGCACACACGTGTATGCGGACGCACGCACAAACGTGCGACCGCGCGCCCGTGTGCGCCCGCACGCCCGAGCGCCTGCGTGCGTCCGCCCACCCGTGCGCTTGTGCGCGCCTGCGTGCATGTGCACACCCGCACATGCGCACATGCACGCACGCACACACAGACAGGCACAGACACACNGCGTCACCCTTCCAGAGAGCGAGAGAGAGAGAGAGAGAGAGAGAGAGAGAGACTGGCGGGGGGGGGTGGGGAGGGAAGGGAGGGACAAACGGCGACAACGGGCCTAGGCTGGGGCAGAGGTATGTAAGCGGGAAAGGGATTTGGTCTCATCGATTGAGGTCGTACATGAATCCGTTGCTGTTGACCAAAGCAAGACGCCCAACGAGGTGACAGTATGTGCTCCAGGACGTGTGTGCACCATGGAGGCGTTAGGCGTTTCTGTGGTGGGTGAGACCTACACTTCGGCAATCGTAACTTGGGCTACGGTTGGCTGAATCACGCATTGTTTGGTGCACTAAAGAGCTTATGACTATCCTTAAAAATGTTTATATCATGTCCATGTACTGAAACTTAAAAACATGCCGTTATTCCCTTCACAAAATGTACTGTCTTGAAATTCTTGCTCACAGAGCGTGAGGCAACTAGAAAGCTCACGCTTCGTCTCTGATTCATCCAAAAGGAAGAAGTAAATCACTAGAGAAGCTCAAATCACAGCTGAGACTACACGATGTAGATGTTCCTAACAAAGGGTTCTGGGTCCATGCTGACCCTCTCCAAGACGTTAATGTCTTCCGCAATGCTCGGGATTGTCAATCTGGACATCATTACCGTGAAGTTCTGAGAACCTGTTAGAGTAGAAGCTGCGCAAATAGCGCAGAAGGAGACGTACCCCATCCAGAAGTATGCGAGCGGCCCAGGCTTTGGGTTATGGAGATGGAAATTCCAGCTACACCTTGTGCATAAGGGGCTGCTGGGTGTCATGTTGGGATAGGAAAACCTCAACAAGGTGACAGCTGCAGACAAGGAAAAGTAGGCCTTAAAAAAAGGCATGAATGCGCTCATGCTCCTGGTGTCCAGGACAGCCGATTCATAGTAGAGATACTTCCAAGGATGTAAGCTGGTAGCTGAAGCTTGGCACAAACTTTGTGCCATCCACCAATCCAAGTCGCTCGTAAACAGAATCTTTGCGATGAAGTGGCTCATCACGGTGAGAACCAAGAAGAGAGATGATGTCATCTCCGCCATGCAGCAGATCGAGTCGCTTGCCTCACAGTGCAATTACGTGGGGTCAAAGATCGACACACAATTGCAAGTGATGGCCCTCCTCATGGCTCACCTGAAAGTTGGGGTCCACTAATCACCGTCCTCGGAGGATGGCCGGAGGACAAGCTCACCTGTGGCGTAGTCATAGAGTACATATGCAACAAGGCGTATCGATCAATCTACGGAGTGGCCTCGTCTTCCCCATTGGCCCTCGTCACCAAAATGCATGGAGGCGGAAGCAGGGGCAAAGGAAGCGACGGAAAGGGTGATAGCAAGAAGGGCGCCAAGAAAGGTGCGTGCCACAACTACGGCAAGGAGGACCACTGAACTTGTGAGTGCCTGGAGGAGGTGAAGGCTAGAGACAAGTACACCAAAGGCAATTCGTCCCTCAATAGTAACAAGAACCACACCCTTAAGAAGGCCAATAGGCAGTGCCTAGATTGCGTGGCTGAGGAGCACACCCATGTTGAGAAGGTGGGATTTTTCAACTACGAGAAGTCCTCCAAGTCAACGTTGGTTGTAAACGTCAAGGTCGAGCCGGCAGGCAGCCAAGGTGATGTGGAGGTGGAAGTCAAGGTCGAGCTGGCGGGCGGCCAAGGAGATGTGGAGGTGGAAGTCGTGGTGGGCGGTAAGGAGCTGCTCACAATCCGTGATGTGCCTGGCATGGCTAACATTTTGAGTATCAGCTGCTTGATGGAAAGGGGTATGATGTGCCCTTTTGGAGGAAAGGCTCAGTGGTGCGCAATGATGGCGGTGGCAAAGTCGTGCTGGAGGCAAAACGTGAGGGTGTTCTCTACATCATGGAGACCAAGGTGATCCCTGGGACATCCAACACAACAGACTTGTAGGAGCACGTTGTCAACATGGCCAAGGGAGGAAGCACTGATCTAGAGCTCCGGCACCAACGGTTGGGGCACTCGGTGCCAGCAACCGTTCAGGAGATGGCGAAGCGCGAAATGGTACAGGGCCTCATCATCGACGGTATAGCAGACGCAGGAGCAGATGCAATAGCGCACAAAACGTTCAAGTCTTGCATTTTGGACAAGGCATAGCGCAAGCTGTTAAACAAGAATGCAGCTCACACACATGAACTGCTGGAGGTCGTGCACAAGGTATGCGAACCATTCAAAACATGTAAAAAAAAGCTTGAGATACTCTGTCATCTTCATTGATGATTGCAGTAGTAAGCTCTTTGTGTACTTCATGAAGCGGAAAGGCGAGGTCGTGGACCGGCTGAAGGAGTAGGTCAGAGTGCTACGCAACAACAATGGCACAGAGTATGTGGGCTGTAACGGGTGGATGAAGCAACAGGGCATCAAGTGGGAGTCCACCACGCCATACTCGCCAGAGTCCAACGGAGTAGTAGAGAGGGAAAACCAGATGCTGCTAAACATGGTGCAGATGATGCTTTTTTATGCGGGGTTGCTGCTTGGTTTTTGGACAGAGGTTGTGCGTATAGCAAGCTACACCATCAACCTCACCCTTGTAGCGGTACTCAAGGGTAAGGACGCCTGGAAGACACTATAGGAGGTTTGGAGCTGGCGCAAGCCAAACGTGGCACACTTGAATGTGTTCGGGTGTAAGGCGCTTACGATGGTGCACGCGATGGTGCACACGGTGTAGCAACGTGAAAACAAGCTAGAACCACGGATGAAGCCGTACTTGTCCCTCGGCTATGAGAGCGCACAAAGGGGGTATCGACTCTGGGACCCGTCCACGTAAGAAATCATCCATAGTCATGATGTCGAGTTCAACGACCAGTAGAGCGTTAGCGGTAGCATCAACGACATGTGCATTTGGAACACTCTAAAACAGGGGGAGTGGTTCTAGCTCCTTGACTATGAGAAGGAGCCGGCGAACGCAGAGGTCAAAGATGCGGCGTCAAAGCGCGTCTGTGCAACAGAAGCAGTAGCCGACGCAGAGGACTCCGACGACGATGCAGCTGGGCCTAGAGATCAGGCAGAAAGATTCGTCGGAGGAGTAACTACGGGTGCCAAATGGCGTAATCCTGGCGGAGCTCGTGTTGGGCATAAGAGGAAAAACATCGGGACGTGCTGCCCGTCCGGTCAATGCTTCACCAAAGTTGGAGAGATCCTCAAGAAGCCGTCTGATTGATGTTTCACTGGAGTGAGCAGAGCCCGAAGGATCACAATAGAGCAACGAGGCACCACCAAAACTGCTGTGCCGTAGCGCGAGGCAATGGAGAGCAGGGAAGGGCTTCAACGTAGGCACTAGTCGGTAGATTGGCATGACGCGGTCCATGCTGGCTGCATCAATGGAGCTGAGGACTGTACAAGAGGTGCTTGCGCGGCACGAAGGGAAGCAACGGGATATCGCCGTCAAGTCAAAGTTGACGTCCATTGCTGAGAACGACAAATGGAAGCTGGTTGAGAGGCCAAAAGACGCCAAGGTCATCGGCTCCAAGTGGGTCATCAAGGCCAAGTTCATAAAAGAAGGTGTGGTGGAAAAGTACAAGGCGCAACTCATACTGAAGGGGTACGCACAGCATAAGGACAAGTACTACAATGAGGCGTTCACCCCCGTCGCCAAGTTCACAAGCATCCAGACAATACTTGCAATTGCAACCATGAAGGATATGGAGCTCCACCAGATGGACGTAAAGACGGCCTTCCTTAATGGCATCATTGACAAAGAAATCTACATGGAGGTGCCAAGGGGGTGGAGGCACCGGAGGGCAACCTGTGCAAGCTATGGAAGTCCTTGTATGGACTAAAACAATTGTCCTGATCTTGGTACCAAGAGATGGACAGCTTCAACGCACAACTCGGCTTCAAGCGTTGTGAGGTGGATTACAGTGCGTGATCCGATGGAGCTTCTTGCTGCATGCTGTACTGCGTAGCAAGAAGCTCCACCAAAGCATTACACTATGCGTGGACGATCTGATCTTATGCTCCTCAGACCTGCCCAGCGTACAACAGCTGAAAGAGCAGCTGAGCAACAAGTTCCAGATGTTGGACATCGGGGAGTTGGATTTCTACCTCGAGGTGAGTATCACACGGAACCGGAGGGTATGCACGCTTGAGTTGGGGCAGGCCAAATACGTGGCGGAGGTGCTGAAGCGGTACGACATGGAGGACTGCTGTAGTTTGCGTAGCTACCAGTGTCATGTTACCTCCCTCTTCGTTTGTCTCTCAAATGTTTTCTGCATCACCCTCTTCCCTTGTGCCTGCCTTGTGCTTGGTCACTTAAGGATGGGTATGGGATGGGGGCGAGGGAAGGCTGGGGCTGATGGTGGGGCAAGAGGAAATGCACATCTGCATCCTCCTCTTTTACCCCATCCTGTGGCATGGTCAAGTATCGGAATTGTGGTGCATCTTGGTAATCTAGCCAAAAGTTCACGATACCAGCAGATGATGTTCTTCTCACTTTTTCCATGTGTCTACACTGGGCCCGCTCTGGTGACACTGGTAGCGTGTCTCATGCCACCACTTAATCTATGGGTTCCAATCGCTCTGCTCTAGCTACCACTGCTGAAGCTATATATAGCATTGCTGCGGCTTTGTTTCCATCTCCATATCCTTGGAACTTCCATCTCGTATTCTGTGGTCCTACCTTCCATGGCCCCCTTTGGGACTCTACACTGTGCCAAAGTCGTTCCCTTCTTGTTCCTTGTAGCGTCGGTCATTCTCAGGTGTCATGATCACCCCCAGCACCTCTAATGATGAGTACCAATACAATACCGCTCTGTCACATCTTTTACACCAGCAAACGTTTTGTGACTAGGAGGTGAGAGTGTTCAGGTTTGTCATGGATCACTTTCGTGTGAGTCTGATGGGGCTCTTTGTGGAGCTTCCTCAAGAGAGGGTTCTTGGTTGTTTGCATGTGGGCTTACCGTGGATTAAGGACTGGTATTCTGTCATTCTGCCTCAATGTCTTGCTGCTAGTGGCCAGCGGTTATCTCCCAACTCTGGTATTGTTGCTATGAGTTACGTCTCCTCTTCCATTAGCATCTCTGGAGGCTTCTGGATCTTGGATTCCACGGTCACCCACATCATGAATTATTGCCGTGCATCATTTGTCTCTCTTGTTCCTATTGGGTCTACGCAGTTTACGTAGACTAGCTCCGGTCAGCTCCTTCCTGGATCTTGGCAGTGTATGTTTCGTATGTGCCTTTCCTTGAGCTTAGTTTTCCCTCTTTTATAGTGCTTGATGATGAGGGCATGGACTTCTCCTTTCGTCGTGGCATCTCATGTGTCTTGCATTGCACTGCCGGTTGCATCCTGTTGCGTGACACATGTTGTGACCACTTGTTTTGCATCCCATCTGCCACTTCTGCCCTTGTACACGTTGTACGCTCTCTCTCGTACATACACATGTAACTCCTGCATCAGTGCCTTTTTCACATCCTTACTGCTGGGACTGATCGTTTGCTACACACACATTAAGTGCATGGCCTAGATGCTTCAATGTCTCTTGCCCCCTGTTCTTCTGATTGTATTGATTGTGCTTGGGGAAAGATACACCGCTCTCCTTTTCAACCTCAGAATCTTGTTCTTCCCATCCTCTTGAACTTGTGCATGCGGACGTCATAGGCCCCTTGGCTCATAGCGTCTTGGAAGGTCTAGGTTTGTATGCCCTTTAAAACACTGACAAGTACTCTAGCATTTGGTAGAGTCATTGTACTTTTCCACATATGTGATAACTCTTTTCCTTGAGTCCTGGCTACTACAGGAAGAGCTTGCCTGTAATCGTTGCCTCCGTGCCTTTTGCTCTAACCACAAAAATGAGTTTATGGAGAAGATGGCTTGGTTCCTTCCCTCTCACAGCCTGTGTCCGGAGCCTTTGGTTTGTTACACATCCCACTATAACAGTATGTCTCAACAGTGGAACCGCACCCTCACACAATGTATATGTATACGCCTCTCTTCATCTTGCCTGTATCGACTCTTCTTATTTGAGGCCATGTCTTACATGATGTTGATGTGGAACCCTGTCCCTGTCACTATGGTTTGTTCGTCAGACCAACTTGCGTCTTGCTGGCTCTTGGGGATTTGTCACTGTCATGTGGCTGATTGATGATCTTCGCAATGGAGAATTCTTCCCTTGTGACCACCTTTGCACTTTTCTTGGTGTCTCCGCCATATCAATAGCGTGGCGTTTCTAGGATGCTGACCGGTCACGTGTCATTGAGTCCTGCAATTTTTTTTTTCTTTTGGAGACCTGGATCTGTGTGACTCGTCACGTGGAGCTCCTTCATCTTCTCTTTCTGCACTTTTTCAACTTGGGAAGGATGGGTCTGTCTTAGCCTCCGATCTCAGGGTCTCCACGTCTGCTATTTCAACCCCTCTTACCTCTACCTCCTATGTACCTTCAGTGGTCCCTTCCTCTGACATTGATCCGCTTGATTCTCACAATGTCCCCTTTGTACCCACTCAATACATCCCCTCCCCGTCTCAGCCCTTGCCCGGATCCCTAGCGCTGTCCTCAGTCTCCATGTCCATGTCCATGTCTGGGAGCCAGACTTGCAAACTATGGGTGAGCACCCATTGCTGTCACCTTCAAACTTTTATGTACAACAACTCCAGCATGCCCTGCTCATTCTCTTTGCCTCGTTCTGTGTCATAGATCATCGTGCCTGTTGATAGTCCTGAGTCATCTCATGAGTCACAGATCACAACCTCAGTCCTCACCCCAGAGCCGTATGTTCATAGGAGGAGACTGCACTCTTTTCCACTGTAGTTGGGCATCCAACCCTCACATCAACACACTTAATAGAGTGCACTAACCTCCATTTCACTGTCCTCTATCTTGTGGCATTGAACACATGGAACTGCAATCGATGTGATCCACCAAACTCTGCAGTGTACTTCACGCCTCTGTCTCAAGCTACGTCACTGCTTGCTTTCTTGCCAGTGGTTTTTCCACACTCCAACATGAGCTGACCACAGTTCAGCAGGCTCAAGCAGTTGCAGGTGCTGGTCTCTGGGAAAAGGCCATGTAGGAGGAGGTGAACACTCTCAAAGAGCATGAGGTCTATGAACTGGTTGCCCTTCCTAGCTCTTGCAGTCCAAGATGAAGGACTTGGGCCTGGCTTGAGTTTTTTGGGAATAGAGCTTGAGGGCGACCATCATCATCCCACCAGGCTGCACACATTTGTAAACTTTGAGATCATTTTTCTCCCTTGCTGCGTTGACACCGATGACACGTGCAGGTCAGCTCCGTCTGACGTCCTTTGACACATCACAGTTGGAGGAAACCGCGGATGCCACTGATTACCTTAGTGTCATTGGCTCTCTCATGTATCTTGCCATTACAACGCCGGTCGGATGTGGCCTTCACAATCAAAACTTTGGCCCAGATCTCACAGGAACACAGAGAACAGCACCTCAAGGCCTCTGTATGTGTTGTTTGCTATGTGCTTTCTTCTGTGCACGTTGGGCTGTGTTATTGTGTACAATCCTCCATCATGGTTGATGGATACACCGACAGTGACCGGGCGCATTACGCCAGTGCACACAGTTGGTCAGGGTACATGTTCCGTGTCGACTGGATGGCCATGGTGTTGAAGAGTGGGAGTCAAGGGTACGTGGTGCACAGTTCAAGCGAGGCTGAGTATGTTGCACTTGGTACAAGTACGTGCAAAATTGAAGGGCTGTGCCGGTTGTTATGACATTTGTGCATGTCAATTTTCTCTATCGCTTTGTGCTGCACCAATCAAAGCACAGACGCCATCACTGTACATGGCGGCATGCATAATTTGCACACAAAGAAAACAGAAATTGACGATCACTTTGTGTGTGAGCGCATTGCAGCTAAAGAAGTCCCGATGGTCTAGGTTGAAATGCGTCAATAGCATGCTAACTTTCTTACCAACCCCCTCAGCTGTGGTGTGCTCAAGGTGGCTGTGCTTGGTGTTGGCCTGCTATGTGCTCGTGATGCACGTGATTGACAATGAGCGTGCACTCTTGTTTTGCTCTTTTCACTCCCATCCTTACACCCTTTTTGTCCCTGTGCACTGAGTGCGTTTCTATTTGTACACCTCTCCTGTGCATGTGGTTTGTTCGTCTGTGGATCATGGAGGAATGGTTGTTATGGGGTTTTGAACATGCAAGTGACCTCTTGAATTTGCTAACAAACACATCTCTATAGGTGACTGACAGCTCTCTCTCGCACCGCAACAATTGACACACGGTCGATCGCATGGTTGAGGCGCCATAACCAAAGTGCAGGAGGTCACTCTACATACACATCATATGTTGTACCTTAGTCGGGGCATATGCTTTATCTTTGAGCTTAAGAGCTACAAATGGAAGAACATGTGTGCAAACATTATAGTAGTATATAGAAAACATAGAGAAGGTGACATGCACCCAAAAACTGTTGTGGTGTGAGGCTTCCCTGTCTCTCTGTACAACGTATTGTGACCACTTGACCATTTGCATGCTCGTGAAGATTGCTGATGCGGACCCAGCTGGCGTCGGAGTACTGAAGGGTGCTGATCCCATCCACCAGTAGCTGCCATGACGCCCGGGGTGCTTGTTAGGGTGCTCTGCAGATTTTCTACAGCTGCTAGAGTTTTCCTGATAAACTGGCTCTTGAGCCCGTTCAACACGTTTTGAATCTTGTGTTCAGAAATTGGCGTTGGACCTGTGCGTGTTACCAGTTTTAGCGTCTTCCTCAAGATTTTTCATCTCTAGGTTCAGAACATGTTGTGTGTGGATACCTGTGCACAGAGTTATGGCCAAAATAGTGGTTTTGGGCCGGTTTTTGGATGAATTGACACTATTTCATGTGTCATCCGTCGTACACCGTGGCAGGTATTCATGCATGTGCTTTCCAGTTGAAATGTGTTTCTTGAAAAGAAACTAAGCTATTGGAGCTCATGAGACTTTGCGCGTCTTCCTAGCCCAATCCTTGATGTTTCTCGTACCTGCTTGCTTGCTAGTGCAACAGTTGACTGGATAGTGTCACCACGTCAGCGGCGGCAAGGCTAAGAAGATTCCAAGAAGTTTCTCATGATATCCTAGCAGCGAGGCCTTTCTCAGTGAGCTGCACTGCAGAGACGCAGCACCGGCAGCTACAGCGAGAGTCTCCGCAAGACCCATATCCTTGGACCCCTTATAGCAGACGTCAGTAGCAGAGACGTTGTCCCAACTTCAGCAGCAGCCGCGTCACCGCATGACTTGCTAGAGTGGCGGCATCACCAGCAGTGGTAGCATGATTTACCGCCACCCCTGTCGCAGAAACAGCCACAGCAATGACAAGCTGTGGCAGTCACAAGGACCGGCAACAACAACACTGGATAGCAGCACCAGCTGTTCTGGCTGCCACCTGTGGCACAAGAAAAAAGGAGAAGCAGCTTGTAGCAGCAGATCATGTAGGCAGCTGCGAGTTTTGGCAGCATGCAATGGAACTGGCAATGCGCACCGGCAGCAGCAGCAAACAACAGTAGCCGTTGCTTGCAGTAACAGTTGTACCAACACTTGCGAGTATGAACAGTAGCGCTGCGGCAGCAGTGTAGATGGCAGAAACACATGAGCAGCATTAAAGCTGCAATAGCAAGAGCAACAACATCAGCAACAACACTGTAGCAGTAGTGCAGCAGCAGGAGGAGCTACAGCAAAGTTACAGCAGTGGCAGTGGCTGCAGCAGCAGCAGCCTTCCGGCAGCAGTAGCCGTGGCTATTGTTTTATGCACCACTACTACTGCGCATCACTGTGCAGGTCTGTATACCTTCTATGGAGCTTCGAGTAAGGAGTGACGTGGTCACCCCCCTTCCACAGCCACTCAAATTCTGCATTAGAAAAAGAAGAGGTCAGATTTGCTAGCATAAAACACGCTGGCATTTTTTATCCCAGCATTTTCATACCGACGAAAAAAATGCTGATGTCATCATCATAGTGCTGACATCAGCAATTTCTGGATCAAAACATCAGTTTTTTTCAGATTTCTTAATCCTCGAGACACGTAAACGGTTCTTGATTCCAATGATTTTGACATTCAGACCCATACTAAGAGACCACATGGTTCCAGACGGTGACAAGGGAATGGAGCCGATTGAATCCCTCTGACTCAACCTCCCTGTCAGGATCATCAAGCCCATGCACTTGGACAATGGACAATTTGTGACAGGAATAGGATGAGATTAAGCACCAGCCTTAAGAGCATCCGGACACTCTCCAGGAAATCCAGACCTTGCTACAGAGCTTGTCAAAACTACAATAGACTCCACCTGCCATTGTCAGACCTACGACGCAAGGGTAATCGACTACATCCACTGGCTCCGCCAGGTAGCAGCAGGTAGCTGAGGAGCAGGATTCAGAGGTTGAGGAGGTAGATTCATGGACACACAAGATTCGCACCCAGGTACATTGCCTCCACCTCAGTCCACAATGAACAATAGCAGCTGTATCAGTGGCGCCACCACATCAGACTTCCTCGAGACGGGGGACGGGTGTCACTTTTGGCAGCCTGCCCATCCCACGTGCACTCGTATAGTGCTTGAGATCATCCTCACCACTTAGCGGCGACAAGAGGACTTTGAGACATCACCGCTATGCTTGATTTCTAGGAGGTACTTTTCCATGTGTGGATTAACACGGAAGGTATGTGGCCTTATCACCTAAGCCAGTATCAGACCGCTGATGCCCCCTCGACTTAGACAACAGTGAGAGCCATGTGCTGTTGCTCTATGTCGTTCCTCTAGAGATCATTGTGGAATTCAGACCTTTTGTGAGGGCACTTGGGACAGGTGAGGGGGCCGGCCCTCACCACGGATGGGAGTTGGCCCTCAATTGTTTCACTATAGAGACAAACCTGACAAGGGCTGCCTGCCTAAGGGAATTCCACTCAATGCCCAAGGTCAGATTCAGCAGCAGCATATCTGTACCGCGCAATGTGCATCTACAGCCGGCTGGGTACTGACGGAGTGTCCCAACTCTGGGTGGTCGACACCATCATGATCAGTGCGTACGTGGAGTACACCAACCTCTTCAATGTTTTCCATCCACCCGTCCAAGAGGAGTTGTCTGGTTCCCTTGAGCTACTTCCTTGGACCCAACAATAATCTATCAAGAGGACAGGGGCCAAGAAGGCTATTAAAGTGCATTGAGCAAGCCCCTTGGTAGCGGTGACAACTGAATCCCCGACGACCCCTCTCACTCTTATCTCCTCCTCCACTTCTTCCTCTCCCGCTTTCTCACCCGCATCAGCTCAGGGG
>SZWC01008476.1:38056-49559 GCA_023375785.1 Penium margaritaceum | reverse complement strand
CTTCCTTCAAGAAGCGACCCAATACCAATTGTCTTTTCTTCACCTAGGGTAAGGTACACCACTGCATTTATCCTGATTCTACTTCCTAAGCACTGCGTCCACTAAACTTGGTCCACTCGGACCTCCAAAGTCCCTCCCTGTCTTGTCCCTCCTAAATCAGGGTCGATATGTTCTCACCCTTACTGATGATTTCACCCAGATGCTGTGGGTCTACAACGTGCATCACAAGAACGATGCCACCCTGGAAGTTTGCCTCTGGCTGGTGATGGCTGAGCATCAATCTTGTCACACCCTTCACACGTTCCGCTCGCATCATGGTGGAGAGTTCTTAGGTGAGATGGTCAGATTCTTTGGTAAGCACAGTGTTTATCACCAACTCTCCTTCCATGCTACACCATAGTGGAATAGTGTGTCCGAGTGTTGAGTGCACCCTGGAGGATGCAGTTTGCGCCATGCAGTCTGAGTGTGGTCTTATAGAGTCCTTTGTATTTGAGGGCTTCTCCTACATGAAGTGGGTGTGGAACTGCCTACTGTATTTCCTCTTCTAGACCATGTCATATGGTATGAGCTGTTGTTCGGCCATTTCTCCTATTTCCGTCTCGCTTGCGTCTAAGGGGTCACTAGCCTACGTCTGGTACATGGAAGACCACCAGGGATTCAAGGTCTTACCTTAGAATCCCATGTGTATCTTTCCCAGCATTATCCTGCGGTCAAAGGTTTGGTGATTTTGGCACTCCGTTCTCCATCGCACTGTCGAGTTTCAAGACTCTCTCTTCTTTGAGGCTATTACCTACTGTGACCTGTCCAACATTTTTTCACTGGCCACTGACTACGTTCCCACCTGTGTTGCTTCTGGATGGATGGGGAGGCTACACCTGCAGATTAGTATTTCTCGGCCTCCTCACCTGTGCTCCGGTCTTCGGCTTCTGAAAATCCTCCCATCTTGGATGTGGGTCCACTAGTCTTGTCAGTCCCCCTTGGCACACTTTATCTTGTGCCAGTGTCAGTCCCCTCTGGCACGCCTGATCCCTACCAGCATCATTCCCTTCTAGCACACCTGATGTTGTGCCAGCATTAGTCCCCTCTATCACACCTGATCCCATGCCAACGTCACGTCAGTCCCATTTGGCACACCTGATTCCGCCAATGTCAGTTCCCCCTGGCACGTCTGGTCCATTGCATCTGTCTGTTTCCTCTGGTACACCTGATCCCACGCCGGTGACAAAATCTACAACCGCACCTACTCATGTACCTGTACATCCTTCCTTACCGTGCAAGAAAGCACTTGTGAATCTGATGGTCTTCCTCATGGGTGATGATGATTCCGGGGGGAAGACGCCGCTGAGAGTAGGTTGACGAGACCCAGGCAGGAGGAGAGGAACTGCCTGAAATAGGGCCATAGAAGACATGCCCGCCAAAGACAGGGGGCCACCCCCATGGGTAGAGCGGTGGAGGTGGCGTCATGGTGGTGTTATAGACAGCAACATTGTCAGATGAAGACACACTACGGCTGGATGAGACAGCAGAGGTGGAGACACAGGCATTGTTATTCTCGCATTGTTGGAGGAGCGCACCCACTCCCCCGCATCGCAAGAGGCGTTGGCAGGCGGTGCGGGAAACTTGGGAGCGGAGTGCCTAGAGGTGCCACAGTTCTATCACATAATAGTGTTAGAGGAGGAGGAGGAGGAGGAGCCGACAGACCTCTTTCCTTTACCATGCCCTCCTTGTCCACTTGCGCCAAACCCATCGCCACCTCGACATTTTCCACAACCTCGGTCTCTCCTCCCCCTTTTGACTGAGGAGAGAAGTGGCCGGCAGGGAAGATGTCGAAGCGGATGAGGTAGAGGTGGAGGTAGAGGAAGAGGGAATGACAGTGGTAACTACTATGGATGCTGTACAGTGAATACGTTTGTTTTGTAGAGTGCTCCACCAGTCGGTGAGGCACTGAGAGGTGAACTCTTGGAGAGCACCAATGCCTGGTGGTGTGTCATTGAAAACAGTCTCAAAGGCTAGATGCTCAAGGTCGAAGGCCTTCAGCTCTTTGAAGCTGTCAGACAGCTCGGCAATGAGGCCGTTGACAATGGAAAGGCCGATGGAGAGCTNATGATGGTAGTAGTGGAAGGCGTGGAGATTTTGAAGCATGCGACACTCGTCACGGAAACAGCTGTGTGGGTGGATATTACTGCAAGTGTAGAGAGAAGAATTTGGATGTGGTAACTGGACGTAGGTGAGGAAGCTTAGAGGAAGCTAGCATCGTGGAAGTGTGGATGGAGGCAAGTGCACTAGAGATTACAGTGTTTGTTGTTGCTGCTGCTGCTACAGCGTCTGCTGTTGTGGCAACCTGTGTGACAACATTGACTACGGCCACTGCAAGAGGCCCCTGGTCAACTGCTTTAGTGGTGTACGTCGCAAATTCTCTACCAGCGGCTGTGCTGGCTAGAGCACAAGTAGCAGATGTGAATGAGACAATATAAATGGAGACAAGTATTACTTCTAGAAAATGAAGAATGTCAGAGGGTCCTCAGGAGGCCGACTCACAACTTGAATCAGCTGGAGATGTTGCGTAAAGAGGAACACCGGATATATGCACTGCTGCTGGGGCTCCTGGTGCTGCCCCTAGTGGGGCGGCACCAGGAGCCCCAGCAGCAGACTCTGATGCCGGCTCTACTGACGCGTCCTATGGGCAACGGGAGGGCTTACAATGGATGGGGGAGGTTGCTGATCCCATGGTGGTCCCGTGGCTAGCGCGTTCTGAGCTTTCAGCAAGTTATCAGATGTTGAATGGCAGTAGACACCACAAGCGGAAACGTCATCCCACTTGCAGTCGAATGTAGGGTCATAGTCCTCACCAGGGTAGTACCTTTGACTGTGGTGGCAGAGGCGCGACCACACCACACCTCATGCACTGTCCTCTCCTTGCAATGATCAGCTTCTTCCTAGGTTCGGTAGACCTCAAGTACAGCTTTAAGTGAAATGGGGATGGGTTCTATCACTCGAGGAGAAGCCAATGTGTCTAGAGTTCAGCTGCCTGGGCGGTCAGCTGCTTGAAACGACAGGAGTGTAGCGCAAGGGGGAGGGGCAGTTGGACACGCTGCAATAGTGAATACAGCAGTGGCGGTATGCTGTTATCTTCATGGTTGTGGCCGCGTTGCTATTGTTGTTACTATGGCTCCAGTTGATTTCGTGCGAGTAGTCGTATATGCATGGCTCCTTCATTGTTGCCACCGCTCTAGCTAGCGGTGCTAAAGTGTTTGCAGGTCGAGATCGGAAAGATGCACACAGCACCTGTGATGCGGGTGCAGCTACAGTTACAATCCCTGATTCTACATTGCTACTACTTCAAGGCTGAGGCCCATAGAAGTTTGGAGGGGCGTCAATGTGGTTGTAGCAATGGTTACTGTCGCCAGCATGGCTTCACTACTCGTAGCGCTACAGCTAAGGCTGCTATGGTGCTAGTAGGATGAGGAATGGAGAGGATGTGACCAGCAACTTTAGTTACCATTGCAGTTGCAGTTAGAGTCGTCGTCGCCACTTCGCTTCTCGTGTTGTTGCAAATGCTTTCCTGAAAGTGGCAGATATACTATTGCGGGTGAGTTGGTGACACTATTGATTTCTTTGTGGCTGATGCAGCAGCAAAAGATGACGCCCGTGTGCAGAAGCACTTCTGGAAGTGACTGAGGGGTGCAGATGCACGAGACCACTGCTCTGACGGATAGAGCTGCTACAAGTAGACTAAAAGCCAGGATCCAAAATACCATGACAGATGCAACAGCAGAGGCTGATGCTTTGGTGCAGATGAGACAAAAGGGTACGGAGGCACAAGTCAGGACTAGACAAGTGCGGTCAATGCAGCAGTCACATATGGCGCGCGGGTGCAGATGCACCGCGTGCAACGAAGGTCCGAGAACAGAGTGACGATACAGTATCCCAGTTGATGCTGAAATGAGTGCGTGCTAAGAACATGCTCACTGCTGCAGATGCTTCATCTGCTTCGGCTACAATGGATAATTGTCGCAGTAGTGAGTATGGCCCGAGCCAAAGATCGGAGGAGAAAGAAACCTCTCCGATGAGTGGAGACATGCGTCTCCTAATCTGATACCAGTAGGTCACAGAGGCTTGCTAGCGTGAGACACTAAAAAAGCAAACATATAGGATGTGCACACATAACACCATGGATGAGGCGGGGATTAGCTCAAGAGACAAGAAAAACAGTTGAAAAGAAGGAGTCAGTGGAGAGCGAGGTGTTAGCAACCAGTCGACTGGGCCAGCCACATGAGACTTTCAACATGGGGCCCAGACGCCACCTCAGGATCGAACCAGACCGGTCGGTTGCGTACTGCCGACGGTTTCTCACACTTCAATGCAACCAAAAGTGTGGTCCCACAGCATCAGCAACCAAGTGCAGCACCTCAACAATCCTACCTTAACATGCACGTCAGAAATACATGTAGCCACATCGGCCACACACGTATGTGGATGCATGTCTCTTTGGATGTGAAACTCTAGTGTTTGCAGTAGAAGCTCAACACATTAAGCTGAAAATAGCAGTTATGCTCTCAAACACACCTGGACATGATGCTGAAGGCGACAATCTTGGCGAACGGATAGTGCAGCTCCAGCAGGTCCTCCTGGTGTCTGCTATTGCAACGACACTGGCAAAAATCTTAGCGGACATGGCCAAAACTGTGGTGATTGAGGGTCTCCGACCCTCAACCCATCCCGTCCAACCGCCCACAGGCTAGGGTCCAGTTGAAGCCATGTGGAGAGGCCGGCCCGGGCTACACTCCACCCACTCAGGAGTGCACCAGCCTTTGGCGTCCACAGAGGATCTCAAATCTTGGCGCTCTTACACCAGTGCAACGGTACTGGCAAAAAGCTTGGCCGACTGAGCCAAAAACATGGTGATTGACGGTCTCCGACCCTCAACCCATCCTGTCCAACCGCCCATAGGCCAAGGACCAGTTCAAGCCATGTGGAGACGCCGGCCTACGCTACAGCTGCGAGGCCCCTGAATGACTCCTCAATAACTTTGCGATGTCTTGTATCGCGTCGGTCTAACGTTGTTGCTAGCAGCGCATCTCATCTTGCGTCTGATGAAGCTCGTTGATCACGAGTGACTGCGACCGTGGACTCGTGATGCCCGAAGAAGAGGAAGAGGAGGGGTCTCCTAGCCCCTGGCCCTTGTAACGGAACGGCAGCATTGGCGCTGCTCAGTATGGGTCCGAATGTCAATAGTGTCAAAATCAAGAACCGTTGGAGGGTCTCGAGGATATGTAACACTAGAAAAAAATGATGTTTCAACCAAAAACTGGTTGTGTTGGTGCTGACATCATCACCTACAATGATGAAATCAGAATGAAAGTTGCCCAAATGAAACCAATTTTGGAGCGATCATGCGCCAGAGGATGCTGCATGCAATGGCGGTGATTTTGTGCAAACAAATCTTAAAAAAACTCAAGAACTTCACCGTTTTCTTTTCAGTCCAAAATGCGGAAAATACGTAGATCTGACAGCGTTGTTTCGTTTCCTGGAGCCTACAAGGCACCAAATGAGGTGAGAGTGGATTCCATAGATAAAATTTTGCAAGATGCTTTTCACAAGCCCTTACACGCCAAAAACAGTGGTCATATGGGATAGTTGCACTCTCTCACGTCCGGGGGGGTGCTAGGTGCGACCTGGGTGAAGCTTTGGGGAACCTTCACAAATCACCTCTCAACCTCACGTGCCCCAACTGCTGTTGGTGAGGGTTCGGCAACCCATGGCTGCCCCCCTGGGGTGGCCCAGTGATGTGGTTGCAAGGGGGTCTCCACTGTTGCAGTGTGTTGTGATGGGTCACCGTGGCTTGATGGGTCCTCGCAGGAGCGTGGCTTTAGCTCTGACTGTTGCTGCCATTGTTGTGTCTCTGCTGCGTAGCTCAGCGAGGGATGCCTTGCTGCTCTGATACCATAAGAAAATGCTTAGAAGCTTTCTAGCTATACAGTTGCTGACGTGGTCCAGTGAGCCGGCACACTAGCAAGCAAGCAGATGCGAGAAACACCAAGAGTTATGCTAGAGAGACATGCAAAGTTTCATAAGCTCCAACAACTTAGTGCTACAAAGAGGAATGACGAATAACAATCACAAAACATAACAACCTGTCGTGGCGCACGACGGGTGACACACACGGCAGTGTCAGTCCAGAAACCGGCCCCAAACCACTGTTTTGGCCGTAACTTTGCACATAGGCATCCAAAGGCAACAGCTTCTGGACCTAGAAATGCATAATCTCATGCAAGACGGTATGAATAGTCACACGCACAGATCCAGCATTGATCATTGGACACACAATGTAGAATTTGGCAGCATTTCTCCTGCCCCAGTGGCCGTGGGAAAAAATCTGATGCCGCCACCAGGCGGGTCAATGCTGCCGGAAAACATCCAGCAGCATTTCCCCTGCACAGGCACGTATGGAGGTCAGCCGGTGTTGTCTGGCACCTGTACGCCAGTCTTCTGCTGCTGCTTCTACGCTCCTGCTCTGATACCAAAAAGCAAAACGCCAAGCAGTAGGTTGGCGCAGCAGCGTTGTTGATGCAGCGTGCTGGCTTCCACGCGCATTGCTCAACTCTGCTGCCCCCTCAGTCTGCTGCTCTAGAGTCTAAGTCTGGAAGCTTTGGGTTTGTTACTCAGAAACGTGCGCACCAGTGTTAGCGCCAGAAAGCAGCTGAAAACTGAAAGTGACTGATTAGGAATGAAGAATAACCAACAATGAGAGACCCCTCCAAGTTCTAGCTCCCCCTCACCAGTGTAGAACTTGTTACTCAGCTAACCAGCCAATCAGAAAATAGTCCTAGACCTATTTTTTGCCAGGCAGGGTTTTCTCGGTGAGCCCTGCCAGACGCCCGACAGCCCAAAACTCGGGCGTTGTCCGTTTTTCCTGAAAACTGGACCATACCACAATACCAACACTGCGAACACAGTCTTGCGGTCAGAATTAGCTAGAAGAATAGCAGCAAAAAGTTATGGCTTCCCAAACCCAGGCAGTGCCTACGACGGTCCACGATACCAAACGGTGCCACGCAGCAAGAGACATGGACCCTAGGCAGAGCATGATGCTGCAGACGCAATAGCATCGTCAAAACCAGCGCTGGGAGCATGCAGACAGTATCTGCGGTGGCAGTGACTGCCGGCGGCCCGACTGCCAAGGAGGCCTGCCGATGGAGCTGAGCACGTCGTCAAAGGGAGGAGGTTGCAGCGAACTGCGAGTAGGCTTCAACGTGCGTTGGTTCCACCGGACAACACTCCTGCAGCGTTGAGTCTCGCCATCAGACATCTACACGCCGATGTACACAAGGTGGGAGGACACAACAGAGCACAATGAGAGATGCCCAATAACCAACACTTGCACCCATCTCTAGGTGGCAACGTGGCATTCTAGAGTGCACCTCTGCGGATGTGAGCTGAAGACCACGCACTTTCTAATTGAGGCTCATGCTGTGGATGTGACAAAAGGAAAAATCTCATGTTAGATCAAACCAGTCACAAAGTGGTACGTGAGGGAGCGTGGTGTATTGGGTCAGTGGTGTTTGTATCAAGGAGGTGTGCGTACACATCAGGGCTCATAGGCGAATGCTTTCATGGAAGATGCTGTACCAAGTGCTGGAAGCGTGTTATGAGGTGGGAAACAAACCATCCTTGATGCAGGCTATGTGTGCGATTGGCCCGGTCCTTGTGTCCTCCTGGCTTGGGTACATCGGCGTGTAGATGACTGACGACGAGACTTGACGCTGCTGGAGTGTCATTGTTAATCCTCTCTCTATATATTCTACCTCCGGTGTGACCATGAGTGTGCAGGGCATGCTGACCAAGAGAGTGGAGGTGACACACCGTGAGTCTCAACGCCACGCTGGTCCGATACTGACCCATCCGGCGTCTCTCGTTTGCTCGCCTCCCTCTCACAGCATTGCCCCTTCAGTGTAGCTTTGGCTCTCTAGCTAGTGTCCATGTGAAACCTATGGATATTCTTCGACTTGCTTGAGAGCATCTCATGAACCTAGATTAGACCTAGAATAGTTAGGGACACTGTTTGTACTTTGGTGAATGGGGCAGGCCCCCATGTTTTAGAGTCACTAGAGGGCTTTGCCCTCGCTCGAGCGGGTTGTGCCGGTGAGCTTCGCTCACCGGCCGACGGGTGAGACTCCCTTCTCGAGTCTCACCCGCTCGACCTCTTACTTGTAGCAGCTCGACACTTAGGTCAAGCGCGTGGATCCATGGCTAGACACAAAATGATCTCTAGCTTCCTCTATACTCGATCATTCTTCGTGAAACAAGTTGCATTTGGAGCCTAGCACTCCTCTGATGGTATCAGAGCTCTTTCCAGGCCTGGTAGGGACACATAGCAGTGGCGGTGAGCACGAAAGGTGGCGGCCGAGTCACACGCGGACTAAGATCCACGCGTCCGCCACAAAGGAGGGCCGCGCACGCTGTTAGGAGCCATCAAAAACCCCTCCCTAGGCTGCGCATGGACACAGAGGCGGCGGAAGTCAGGGAGAAGCTCGTAGGGGCAAGAAAGGCGTGGGAGAGAGAGCCCTAGCACCTTCCACCACCAAGGGGAGGCGGGGTCTCTCGGCCCACTCAGGGGCCATTGCAGGTTGCAGGTGGTCCAAGAGAGTTCCCTAGACCAAGGAAAGGTGGTTCCCATGAGCTTAGGGCTCACGACTGAAAACTGGGCCCAAAGTGGGCCCGGCGAATTGCTGCCGAAATTTTTCGATAGCTAACGAGGTAGACCAGGGCCCACACCACCGTCCTAAGACTTGCCTGCACCCAAGGAGCCATGAGTCAAGCGGCGTCAGCCCCTTTAGGGCAAGGAGGGGGAGGCGGCGGTGCACCCGCCGGCGGAGCCGGCACGGCCACCGGCGGCGGCGCTAGTGGAGGAGCCATAGCAGTCACAGTCACTTGGGAAGACCTTAGCAGAGTGATATCGCAGAAGGATCTGATGCCGCCCGCTTTGGGCTCGCAAGATTTTCTTCCGTGGAAGGACGTGTTTCTTGCATGGGCAGCAGAACACGGGCTAGAGGAGCTGTACGTCCTGCCCGCCAGTGATGCAACTGAGGACCGCATCCTGCTGCGGGCCTTCAATGCTCTAGTCAGGGTGCTGCTTGATAACCAATCCTATGCCATCCGGCACTTTCGGTTTGGCGGCAAAGGGAAGGATCCAGCGTACCCCCGTAGCGGGGTCCCACGTCCCCATGAGGCATGGCAGCACATGGCTACCCGCAATGAGGAACGAGGCATGGCGCTTGTGATCACCCTGCGAGATCGTCTCCGGAACCTGTACCCAAAGCCGGGAGTACTTATAGCTGAGTATTGGGATGCGGCAATGGACCTTCGCCGCCTCATCCTCGGGCTTGTAGCATCATGCTCTGTGCTTGAATGGCTGGATCCCGTCCTGCTGCACCTTGGAGAACCCTATAGGGATTTCCGGCATGGGCTTTTGCGGTGCCTTCGAGTGACTGAGATTGAGGACACCGATCTTGCGGAGGTGTTCGAGGAGTTGCAGCACTACGAGGACATCCTTCATGGTGAGGCGCGCGAGGCCAACACCTCAGCTCCCAACGCCTTTGTTCATCAGTCCTCGTCAGGTGGTCCCATCAACTCCGCACAGGGAGGAGGCAGAGGCGGAGGAGGCTGGGGACATGGAGGCACAGGTACCCAGTCTGGCGGGGGGCGAGGGCGTGGCTGGGGCGGCGGTGGACAGCGAACCTATAACTACTGCGGCAAGCACAGTCATTTCTGGCGTTCGTGCCCAGATCTTCAGCGCATCATGACATCATCTCAACAGCAACAGACGCAGCAGAGGTTCACAGATGCACTGCTACGTCCGTAGTTTAGACAGCAACAACAATTACCTGTTTGGTCGACGCCGATGACCACAGGGCCTCAGGCTCCGGTGCCATTTGGGGGATTCACCTACGTACCACCTCCGATGCAGCCGCCGCTGGGTCAGCAGCTCTATCCGGGGCCAATCCCTGTCTACCAGGGCCCCTTCTACGTCCCACAACTCGGTTGTCCCAGTTTCTGCACCTGCGTGGGCGCAGTGCATCTACACGGACACTGCTGAGTTGCAGCAGCCCACCGTCCATGCTCCTGCTGCTGGTTGGACAACGTCAATGGAGCTGCAACCCCCGGAACCAACAGCAATGCCACAGGCGCCAGGTCACCAACTGGCGCACACTCACGTTACCACGTCACACTCACTCCCATGCATGAATGGCTGTAGGACACTGCTGCATCGCATCACATGTCACCACACCGCCAGCTGTTCGTGTCACTGTATGCTGCAAATGATTTGGAAGGTGTAAAAACAGGGTCGGGGGAACTGTTGGCAGTTGAGGGTGTGGGCACAGTGGCGTTGCAAGCACCTGGAGGAGTCTTGTGGCTGACTGGTGTGCGGTACGTACCCAAGTTAAAAGTCAATCTTCTGTCCGGAGGTCAGCTGGACCGCCAAGCAAACATGTCCACGCTGACACAGAAGCAACGTTGTATGCTTTTTGATGTTTCTGGGGTACTGTTGGCTGATGGGCCGTTGCACGTGGACATGCTCTATCGCCTCACCTTGTTCCCACTGATACAGACAGGCACACACAGACTACAGACACACGTCATCACAGCGACAGATGCAAAACACAGAGACTTGCTCCATCGCCGCCTGGCACACATCAACACAGACCTTGTCACAGACATGACTAAACACGCCATAGCACACGGACTTCTGCCTACAGACTGTCCACACGGCCTCAATGTAGATGCATGTCTTGACTGTCAGGAAGGCAAGGCCCACAGACAGACCTTTCCCAGGTCAGAGAAGGTATGCAAGAACCCTCTGGAACTTGTTCATTCAGACCTGACTGGACCCATGCCGGTATCCTCTATCCGGTATGGGTCCCAATACATCCTCACACTGACGGACGATTTCAGTCGCTTTCGTTGGGCCTTCCTGCTGAAATCGAAAGCGGACGTCCAAAGTGCCATTGCACAATGGATACCCCTTGCTGAGTGGCAAACTCGTTGCAAACTGCTGATACTGCGCACAGACAGAGGTGGAGAGTTCATGGGTACCCTGACAGCTGAACTGAAAGCCAAAGGTATTGAGCACAAGACTACCACTCCATACACACCACAACAAAATGGTGTGGTAGAAAGGTGGCACAGGACTCTCGGAGATGCACTGCGTACTCTGCTAAATGCGTCCGGCCTGTCCTTTGGTTTCTGGGAAGAGGCCGTCAAGTATGTGACTTGGGTATGGAGCAGGGTTCCACAAGGGCCCTTGCTGAAGTCAGTCACACCATGGGAGCGGTGCTTTAAGGAAAAGGCTGACTTGAGGCCAGCCAGGGTGTGGGGCACTATGGCGTGCGTGTGGTTTGCGCAGTCCCAAAGAGACCACAAACTCAGCTCACGAGGTCGTTGGTGTGTCTTCGTAGGAGTGTCACATGCGTCCAAAGCATGGCGCTTCTGGGACCCAATGCAG